>JAXQQM020088987.1:0-34003 GCA_034641835.2 Pinus albicaulis
GAAAGAACCAACTATGTGTACCAAAATGTTCCATGAGAGAAAATTTGATCAAAGAGAAGTGTTACACCATTTTTTGGTCATCTAACCTACTATCATTAGATGGACCCAAGTACACCATGTAAGACCAATTTTACCCTAAGTAAAATTTCTTTCACTATGTCAAATAACTTAATAAACCGCATTTATTAGGTTGTTTATGGTCTAAACAGGAAACCCCAAAAGGAAATATTAAACAAATCTATATTTGTTTGATTTTCCTCATGGAATAATTAATTAAACAATAATTTAATTATTATTCCTCATCATGTTTAACCTGAAACAAAGAAATTAATTAGATAAATCTCTATTTATCTTATTATTTTCTAGGAATAATTATTTAAATCTTATTTAAATAATATTCCTTGTTAAATATGACTAAATCACCCACAAATAATTAAATAAATCATTATTTATTTGATTATCATTCAACCACTTCCTTTAAATGATAAATAAATCATTTATTTATTTATTATTTACAAATAAAGGGATTTGACCCAAGTCAAATACCTTTTCCCTCCAACAAATATAATAAAATATTCCATAAAAGGTGGATCTAGATTTGGTTAACGTTATTTTAATCATGCACCAAGATCTAGAATGACCCAATATTTTGTTATAAATAGGAGGGTTTTTCCTACCATTCTTCACCTTTTGTTGCCTATTAGATCACTCTGGATCTAAACTCTTGGTCTGAATTTGAGCCATTATCATTGTCATATTTTCCATTATTTGCCGTGTGAGCTCCTTTTGAGTTCTATCTTTGTCTGGGTTTTCTACACCAACAGGAGAGAGAAATGCTAGATCTGAAGTGCTGAGGACTTCCAAGAACCCATCCCATTGAGGAGAATTGGAAACATCTTCTTGTTTTCCTCCCAGGTGCCCTTAATACAAAAAATTATTTCAAAAATTGTTCTTGTCTTGTCTATTGGATATATGGAGCAAACCCTTATTTTACTGCTTAATGTCTTTCTATGCATAGATCTGGTTTTTTGCAGCTCTTGTATTAATCAACTAACTACAGATCTGAAGATATTGGCAGCCACATTTGATGTTAGGGCTATTAGTTATGCGTAGCTAAAGTGGTATTTTTTCGTACACTTCGACAAAGGATTCATACTAACAAGAAGCATAGTGGTGGACTTGCTGGACACTTTGGTATTGATAAGACTTATGAGCAGCTGAGTCACTTTTATTTCTGGCCCAAGATGAGAGAAGAAGTGGACAATTTTGTGAAGAATTGCAAAATCTGTCAGTATGCTAAAGGAAGGAGCCAGAATGCAGGATTGTACACTCCCTTGCCTATTCCAGACAGGCCTTGGGACATGGTGAGTATAGATTTTGTTCTAGGATTGCCCAAGACTCAGAGAGGGAATGATGCAGTCTTTGTTGTGGTGGAAAGATTCTCCAAAATGGCACATTTTATTCCATGTTATAAAACTAGTGATGCCACCCATGTTGCTAACTTGTTTTTCAAAGAATTTGTTAGATTGCATGGGTTACCCAGGAGCATTGTTTCAGACAGAGACACCAGATTTGTAGGGCACTTTTGGAGGACACTGTGGAAGAAAATTGGTACCAAACTAAGTTTTAGCTCAGCTTATCATCCTCAGACTGATGGACAAACTGAGGTAGTGAATAGGAGTCTGGGAAATTTATTGAGAAGTCTTGCAGGAGAGCATCCCAAGCAGTGGGATCATATTTTTCCCTAGGCAGAATATGCATACAATGACTCGCCAAACAGGAGCACAGGACAGAGTCCATTCCATATTTTTTATGGAATGCACCCGAGAGGAATATCTGAGTTAAGGAATCTGGGAAGAGAAGAGCTAAGGAGTGCAGATGGTGAGGAATTTTCTTCAGAGATCCAGGCCATACATGAACAAGTGAAGCAACAATTACAAGGCAACAGCATCAACTACAAAAGCAGAGCAGACTTGAGTAGAAGAGAAGTCCAATTTGAAGTAGGAGATCAGGTTTTGGCACACTTGAGAAAGGAGAGATTCCCAAAGAAACAGTATAATAAACTGAAGTTCAAAAAGATCGAGCCATGCAAGATACTTAGAAAGTTTTCTGCAAATTCTTATGAGATTGAATTACCTCCTGATGTTGGAATATCTCCCATTTTTAATGTTGCAGATTTGTACAAGTATGAAGATGATGATGCAGAAGAAGGATCAGCAGACAAGGAACAGATTGAGTGGAAAACAGCAGCTACCTCCAACATAGCCATAACAAACAGAGAAGATATTGGACAAGAGAGTGTTCAGAAGGACCAGAGGACAAGAGTACTTTCAGTACTTGACTAAATGGAAGGACGAGCCCGAGGAAGATGCCACTTGGATGACTGAAGGAATGTTGCAGAAGATAGGCAGATTAGTGGAGGAGCTCATGGACATGATCCCATGAAGAAGATTTCCCTCAGGAGTCTGATGCAGGGGCATTAGACATTAGTCAGCAATGTAGGAGGTTTTTTCCACATGTTGTGGCTAGGAGGGTTTGAAATCATCAAAATTGTAATAGCTAGGTGTCAATACCTCAGCTAACTGTATTATTTAGATTAATTAGAGTCATAGGAAGTCAAATAGCTCAGTTAGTCTAGCTGTCATGTTTCAGTTAATCGAATTATTGTAATTAGACTGTTGATTTTCCAAACGGCCCTCACTGAGGAACCGAAGGGCCACATTGTAGCATGAATAAATTATATCCTCCGAATGTAATGACGGGGGGAGAAAAAAAGAAGAAGAACAGAGGGTTTCTGTGACTAACCTGTGTATTCATGTTGCTTCCAATTAAATAAATTTAGTGTGCACTTACCATAGAGTCAGTTTGAATCCTCAATCGTGGGGAGATTGTTTAATTGTGAAGTGACGAATTAGGCTCATGGATAATCGAAACGATGTATTGAGTCCCACATACCTCTGTCTAGTATTCCCTAATTTGTTCGAGAGCACCCTGTGAATCCAATCCCCGCCGTAGGCGAGGTCTCTGCGTGAAATCGTGACCATTTACCTCTTCTTATGATAGCAGGGATTTCGTTTGTTTACAAACGAAATACATTGGTTTATTGATAATTAGAATCCTGAACCCGAGTCGAAGACCTGAGTAAGGCGGACGAAGAATAACGTAACCGAACCTTAACCCTGGCTGAAGCATTGTTGCAAAACCACGGTGGGTTTCCAAGAGCGGATTTCCCATTCCGCACCACCTTTCGACCATAAGCGGTAATTTCTTGGCGGGGGAGCGATTCCATAGAGGAGTCGACACGTGGCCAATACGAATTTCCAAAACTGCCCTTTAAAGCGCGCCTTCGCGCGTTAAAGATCGACGTTGGACGCCGGGCAAAATGCCTACGGGCCATTGATCTGGGCAGGGGCAATCGGATGGTGTTCAGCTGGCGAAGATGCTTGAACAATAACGGAAGTACGCAGACGATAAGGGAGGCGCTGTACAAGTGGGGCCCAGGGCCACGGGCAATTATAATGTTCAATGTTTATAAAGTGTTGAACTATTTAATTCAAGCTAGGGATATAAGTTAAAGTGTTAAAGGTTATCACCCAGTTATTTATTCAAACGGTGCGTCGGGATTATGGTTAATACCTACGGAAGTTGTGGAATATAGTTATCTATCAATTTCTTCGAAATTGATAGATAAAATTCATAAAAAAAAGAAAAGGTAGACTACAGGGAACGGAATGAGGAAAAAGAAAGGGTTCGCCAGACCGAGCCACGTCACCGCAGACCAAACTCTCCTTGGGGCAGACTTTTAGTTTTGTTGCATCACAATGCCTTATGGGTAGACAGACTAACTACAAAGAAGTCCATTGGTACATCTCCCTATCAGCTAGTATATGGGATGGAGATTTTTTTTCCATCCTCTTTATGAGTTCCAGTGATGAAGATGATCCAAGAACTGCAGGTAGAATCCAATGATATCCAGAGACGGATAAATTAGAAAATACATTTGTAGTAAACCAGGGAAGAGGTTTATGTCAAATCATAAGATATCAAAGATAAGATCAAAAAGATATTTGACAAGAAAAAAAAGGAAGATTATTTTTACATAGGTGATAAAGTGCTTAAATGGGATTCTAGAAGAGAAGATAAAGGTAAACATGGTAAATTTGATTTTCTATGGAAAGGTCCCTATATCATTTATGGTTATAGAGGTAACAATGCATTCTTTTTGAAGGAGTTAGATGGATCAGATCTTCTAGGTGGACCATTCAATGGTAGGATGCTGAAGCATTAATTTTCCCCAGATTAACCAATAATTCACTTTGTTTACTTTTCTCGTTGTACAGAACATTGCAAAGAATAGATTGAATTGGATGTTTTTTCTTGCAAAGTTGAAGCCCGAAGAGAAGGCCCTAAGCTTTGAAAGAGATAATATCATAAGTATGAATAAAGAAGAGCTCAGAAAATAGTTTCAAGGCAAGCACAATCAAAGTTCAAAGGCTATTGATCTTAAAGTTCTTGACATTTAACTAGGAAATGTCATCCCCATGTGGAGTCACTATTAGGGTCCTATAATAATAGGATCATAATTTTGAATTGACTATGATTAGTCTTGTAATATTGCACATAATTTTCTTTCTACAAAATTGTTTTCCCATATTAAAAATTAAAATAAATGTAAAGAGGGTTAAGTCTTAAAAGAAAAATCAAAGGACTAATAAAATAAAAAGATCAAAAAAATATATAAGATATGAACCCCACCAAAAAAGAGAAAAAAGTAGATTCTGAAAGTGATGCAAATTCAAACGCCACTACTTTTTACTTTACTTTGCAAAATAAGATTATGTGCAGCTTGTCAAAAAAGCCACAATCCATGATGATAAAACAACATAATCTTGATCATTCATACTTGAAATTTCATGTTGATAGTTAGAGAATAAAAATCTAGCCAAACTGTTTAATATTGATAGATCAGTAGTTAGGTAGAGAATAATAATGATCTCAACAACTTAATCTGATCCATCGAAAGTCATAAGGTTATAATTAGATATTTTTCTTATTTTAAAGAAAAAGATAAAGGGTCAGCAAGCCTAAATGAACCCAAATAAATGAAGAAAAAATGTTAGGGTAAATGATGGGTAGGCAGAAGCAGTTTTCACAAGGCATGGATAGAAGAAATTGGTCAGTTCATATTACTAAATTCCTTCTAAAATCATTTCCCTTGTAAAAATACCCCTTTCCCTTCATATTAATGTTTTCCCTTACTCCACTCATTTTTCCTTACTAAAACCCCTTTCCCTAGTTAAAAACACATTTATCCTTTGGAAAGCAATTTCCCCTTATTAATTTCCCTTTTTCCCTTTTATCATACTAAAATAAACTTATCCTAATGTTGTGGTGCATTCGACACACGAGTGTATGAAATCGCACACATCTAGAGAATGTGGTATTTTCTCTAAACCATAAGTAACAGATAGTAGCTGGGGGGAGCTCAGAAGTATAAGACTTAAAATGAAGTAATACACTTAATTATGCTCTGTTAAAATGTAAAACTAAAAACACAAAAAGAAGCTAAATAGAGAGTTCCAAACAATAACAAGGTAAACAATGGCTCTATGGCCTTCTTTTCATTGAATGCTTGGAATGAATACAAATCTTACCCACTTGCCAAAGGGCCTAGGCAGAGGCTCTAGGACCCGAACCAAGGATGTTTGTCCTTCAAGTTCTGCCTTCTGACGTAGTTCAACTCTCTCTCTCTGCTGCAATGGACTGAAATTGTTGGGTGGCCAACAATTGAGTCCTATTCTTCAGCTCCTGCTCCTTGGTTCACACAAACAACTGGTGTTGCTTGGGAAAATTTGGCTAGCATAACCTTGTGATCACACATTTCTCATCTCTTTGAGGGTTTATATAGGTGATCTTTCAAACCTCCTTCCCTCCCTTGGTACATGGTGGATAGTGACCCAAGGGAGGGGCAATATTCCATTGTGGGATGAAATATGCTTTTGTGTGCTCACAGAAGGCCTAAGGAGGCACTGGTGTTGTCCTTAGGTGGCTTTCACATAAGGAGAAACTGTCATTTGCTTGCTTGTGGTACTGGAAAGGGAATTTTTTCCATTTCCAGGAATGCACGCTTATCAGGCTCCAGTGCATGCAGAAGGCACTCTTCTCAAAGGAAAAATCACGCATTCAGGCATTTATGACTAGTTCAATCTTGAATTGCTCCAAACCTTAGAGATTCTTAATATTTTTGATTCCATAATGTATCCCTGTCCTGTAAATCCTTGGGCTCGACATTACTTGATGTCATTTTCTACTGTATGATTTTCCAGTGTTAATAGTTTCCCCCTAATGTGTGAGGTCTAGGAAGAACTATATAGCCGAAATACATTATAGTTTCTTTTCTGTATCATACACAGAGAGATAAAGAGAGAGAGAGAGGCTTGCGTGTAGAAGGAAAACATCTTGCATTGGGTCCGAGATAACCACTGCCTAGGGGACCGCCTGCAAGTAGACAAAATATACATGTTTGCAAAATTTCAATGAGGCGGGCATGTCCCATGCTCATGATGCTATGGCTAGTTAAACAAAATTGACAGATACATGTGTTGTCTGTGTCACTACTGTGGTAGTGATGTTGGTGGTTGTTGACGATGACTGCTGACGCCCTCAGGGGCATTTTTTTCTTTGACGATAGGTGGAATGTGGTACCCATATGCGTAATCTTGGTATGGCAGATCACTGCGCAATGTATGCATATGTACTAGCTGGGACCTTCCTGTGTAAGAATTGTTGTCAGAGATGCTTATAAAGGCACGGGTCTTCAACGGATCTTGATCAAAGTGCAATGGTTGTAAGGTACGATACCATCGTGACATGAAAGCTTTTGCTGTAGTCGAATGTCAAGAGGATTGATGACATCTATGGAAATTGATGTCTCCCATAGTGCCACCCGAGGATACCCCTTGACATGGGGAGGGGTCATCCAAGGTACCGCTTCCTTTTTGTAAAAGAGGTGTTGATGTTGACAAAAAGGAAGCCTTAACTGAACCATAATGGGTTTAACATAGGAATTTTGGTGAGTGGTGGTTGAAAACGGATGATGGGGATTCAGTGGCCCAAGGTCGAAGTATATTTAAGCAGCTTGGAGGCAGTCAAAGGTATTTTCTGAAGGGAAAAAATCCCTGGAGTCGGTAGGACTTCCAGGGCAGGTATGAACTGGCTATGATTGTCGTAATGGTGCGTGCATGGAGGGTATGAAATACTTCGACCAAGGGAGCTGGAGGATAGCTGCCATGGGAGGAAAAAGTGCAATATGAGGGCGAAGAGGCGAAGGGAATTATTTGTTCTTTTTGCAAAACAAGAATAAAATAATGGGGTTTGGTTTGTACAAAACACAGAGACGGGTACCCCAAAACATGAAAGAGGGTCGCTCACTTGATGGTGTGAGGATGGTATTTTACTAGCGGTATGGGTCCCATTGGATGGTCTCATGTGTGGGGTTGATGAAGTGGAAGATGTCGTAGATGGATTAATGCTGATGGAGGTATGGTGGGCCAAAGGCTGTTCGCGGGGGAGTGCTTTCATTCTGCTTGTACAACCCGGTCGTCTGGGAAGGGGGTTGAGTTGGAATGGTGAAATTGACCTTATGCATGATATATGGATGGGCATGAGGTGCTTCCCGGACTAAAATGGTATGGCCATGGCATCACTTTGTGGAGTGATGTATGGTCTACCTGAGATGACGATCGCCATGGAGGGGAGGCTCTACCGACCATCGAGGACATTTATCATATGCAAGGTGAGGTGATGATAAATGTGGTCGTGTGTGAGAACCCTAGGGTTTATTTCTGATGGAGAAATGATGTTAAGATATGCAAAGTTTCTGGGACTCTATCATGCTGAGGGTAGAATGATACTTGCTCCGAAACTTTTGGTGGTGATTGTTGTGAATGTTTTGCGGGTTCTTCCTGCAAAAACAACTACCTCAAGTGAAAGCATCTTCTTTTCATTCAATATTATTGAAAAACATGAATCTTGGAAAAGAAGATGGGAGGGTGCATACCTACCAGTGCTTGAAAAAATATTTATTTTTCCAAGAGTGCGAATGTGTGGCATCGCCTCTGTTTGTTGAGAGCTATTGCTTGGCTCCTAGCTTTGATTTCAGTTGTGGTTGCCCCCGGACTGAGATCATGGGGGAGGGCATTGCAGATTAGTGCCCCCTGTATAGGATATCCTCGAATACGGATTATTGCTGCCTAGGTGACCTTGGGCCAAAGACTCGATCAAACCATCTGTAGTAATCGATGCGCCTGAATCTCAAGAAGATGAGGCCATCAGGTTTCCTTTTACCTGCTTGGTATATGGTGGATTGGGTGGAGGAGGGACAAATGGTTTTCGATCTGGTGACCTTTGTTCCTCCTGTAGGTACTGGATGGTACGCGGTTCATTTCCAGATGCCTGGATGGAGGGATCCTTTTGATAGGGTTGCTCGATTGCATGTAAGTCATCCCGATATCGTGGTATTTCTGGAAAGTGGTGGGTATAGTGCCCATAGGTGTCACAGATGGCACATGTGTGATTGGTACGCAGCGGTTTGCCTGTAATTTTGGTGGCAAGTTCCTTTTTATGGGAATGCCATTTTGAGGTGCATGCCTCGCAGCCGAGGAGTGGTTTTAATTCGTCCAACTTCGGGCATATGTGAGTAGGGTGTCCTTTGACATCACATATAGCGTAGGCTGATGAATCCTTATACATGGTGGGGGTCACCACTTTCTTTCCTTTCTTGTAAATTTTATTTATTGTGGTCGCCGGTTTCGCAACGGGGATTTCCCTTGCGGGGGCTGTTTCGATTGCTACTTGGGTAGGTTGGGCTCCTCAGGACCGGGAGGCTTTAATAAAAACACAGTAATGTTGGTAGCTGGTGTTCCTGGAGGGGGAATGAGGTATCAAGCTGGGAATGCCAATGATATGTTGGGTAGTACGAGTGTTTCCAATACATGTTGGGAGGTGAAGCCAGGAGGTGGGTATAGGAAAGGATTTTGGGAGGCGGCATAGACTAAGGAGGTGCGGTAGCTGATGCATCGGTGTTGTTACTACTTGAGTCTGTGTATTGACTAACCTCGATGCTTGATGTGGACATCATGCATACCGGGGCTGTTGTGGTATCGGGTGATACCTTAGGGATAATAGGAGGATCTCCTAGGAAGGATCCTAGGACGGACGACGCTTTGAATTGGCTAGGGCCATATTCTTGATACCATGAAAGACCATCAGTGGCTGTGTCTACATAAGGTAGAACCATATCTGTGTTGGTCAAAGGACGCTTTTCAGTGTGCGTCAGCTCGTTTACTATAATGATTCGATCCTCGTGGGGGAACATCATGATGCGGAAAACAGAGGATGCTATTGAAGACATGGCATACATGTAACTCCGCCCAAGGAGTATATTTTAATCCAAGTGAGCATCCAAGACTTTGATTTCTATGTGGACCGTTTTGCTGGCTAAGCAGACCGGTACATTTTGGAAGAGATCGACGGGGGTCGAGGGCCAACTGTCGTATGCCCTGAGAGTGATGATGGAAGGTTTGAGTTCTGGGGCTCCTAACTTCTGCCATACATTCTTTGACATGATGCATGTAGATGCACCCTCGTCAATGACGCATCGGCAAATAGTGATATTCTATACCGATACTGGTATTTGGAAGGCGACCATGGAGGAAAGCCTAGGGGTGGCTTTGTCTAAATCAAAAGCCATCATGTGCGTGTCGGCGGGGTCGATGATGCCTAAGGTAGAAAGTGGGGCTTTCCACTGCTTTGGGCATGACTGCAGTACCTCCAAAGCAGACATAGCAGCAAGTGACTGGGCTAAATCATCTATGATGCTGTAATTGTCAGTTTCTTTGGAGTAGTTACCTGCTCACCTATTACGCCCTTTAACCATTTTTGGCAATGGTTCCAAAGGAATCTTTGGAATGGTAAAAGGTGCATTTGGCATGGACGTACTAGCCCCTGACGAAGCGGTGTATGGTGGGGTGTTGTAGCTAGTATTATGGGTTTGAAAAAACATTTCTTCACCGGCCATGTAAATTTCATGGCTGTTTTTCTCGAAATCATTGGGGTTTTGCTACTGAGTGCTAACCGTTCCTTGATGGGGGAAGTGTTCTTGCATGAATGCAGTTGTCTAGGAAGATCCTCCTTGTCCTTGATTACTCTAAAGCTTTTTAAGCTCATGGAGTTTGGGACAGTGGTGAGTATAGTGCCCATACTCACCACATATCGAACAAGAATGGTTTGTTCGTAGAGGTGGGCTTTTGCCTTTCTTTTGAGCATTGCTTGGCTCCTAGTTCTAGTTCCGGTTGAAGTTATCTCCAGGCCAGGGTCATGGTGGGTGCTGTTGAATCCTGCCCCCCTGTCCAGGGTTTCCTTTGGGTTTGTTTTTTACCTTTATTTTGACCACATTGGGAGGGTAATTCTCTTGATCATACTGGTGTGGTTGATCTTGGGACAGCTGCACAAAGTTCACCTGTGCATTTTTTTGCGTTGGTGGGTTATGTGCTTGGGAATTAGCATACTGTTGTCCCATATTTACACCTGGCCATTGGGGGGGAGTTCTTTCGTAGTTTTTCTTCCTGTGTACTGGGTCCCCCCGGCCGGAGGGTAAGGTCCTCCATGGTGATACGCTGGCACCCCATTAGTAAAATTTTGTTGTTGCATATGATGAATTTGAAATCCAGGTTGAGACATGTTCTGGGTAGACCCATGTGTGTAGTCGGGATTATAACTGCTACTTCCTAGGTACCCTTGGGTCATTGATCCAATAAGTCTGCCTACAGAGTTCAAAGCGCCTAGAAATTCTTAATAAGATTGTAGGAACAGGGCGTTAGGCAGGATATTGTATATGTACCCCTATTGCGTATAGATCAGTTCAAGCAACTGGGCTTTACTGATTGCGTCCTCTTCAGATGTGGGGTTATGTTGCACCACATCCTTTGAAATCTCCGCCATCATATTTTTCAAGAATAAATCTAAAAGGACTCGGTCGTTGAGTTTAGCTTTGCATAAGCTACGATGCCATCTCCACTCGCGGAGATGTTCATAAATGTGGGTAGAGGGAGATTGTCTGAAATGAGTCAGTAATTCCATTCGTGAATCATGGTGAATGGGTAACTGAAATTAAGTGAGGAACGCAGTAGCGAGGGTGCTAAAGGTTTTTTTTGAAGCATGGGGTTGCTCGACGTACCATTTCGCGGCCACTCCCATGAGAGTGTGTTGAAACAAACTCAAAAAAATAGTATCGTTAATGATGCTATTCGATGAGCACCACAGGTGAAAGGTCATTATATGATTCCCTGGGTCTTCCTCTTGCTTGCCTTCAAAATTTGGTATATCTGAAGGGAGCTTCATGGGCATGGGAGTCCAATTGGGGTCGTGCGCAATGGGGTCATTGGTGAGCTTGGTTAAATTTGGTAGATTTAATGCCGCTAAGAAGGGTGACTTAGAGGTTGACGCCATGGAAACGTGTGAAGACACGAAGTTCTGGTTAGAATGTGGGTTAGTCTGTGACATACATGGTTGTGAATTCAGCTGGCTTCCCATATGGGATGAACTCTTCTACCCCCTAGGGGACAACGGGGGAGTGATGTGTGGTGTGGTGTTGGGAGAACGATTAGGGTTGCCAAAAAAGGTTTCTCCCATAAAGGAGGAACCAACCACTATGGAAATGTTCCGTCTTTGATGCCTAAATGGAAAAAGACTTGGAACCCCTCCCGTTAATAGGGGGAGGTCCAAAAGACGCCTGGACAGACGATGTACCGTTGGAACCTTTTGAGGGTTGTCCAGGTTAGGTTTTGGAAATTTTTTTTGAGGGGATTGAGTCTATGATCACGACAAATCTATGTCCACATACATAAAACAAAGCAAAAACGAAATGATTTTCCTTTAATTTAATCTATGTGATCAATCAAGAAAAAAATGGTTTTTTTTTGTTTGCGCGTGATACTCAAAAATCCTAGAAGACCTAATAATGTCCTCACACTCTCAAAAGTAACTAGGCTTTGAGAGGATTTATTGCGAGTGCTGGAACAATGTCCCGAATGAACTGGCGACGCCCCTAGTCAGCCGAAGAGAATCAACCAAGGTAAGGGTAGAGGGTATGGCGCTTGCCTACACTGTCACCTATAAGGTAAAGGATGCCCTAGTTTTTGCCACTAAGAGCCACAACCCATGTGAGCGTTCGAGTCTTGGGCTTCTTGGTAGTCAGCTAACAGTACTGAGTATCATACGAGTCAGGTAGCCCCAACTGATACTACACGCACTGCACCTAAGCCTAACCCCCTCTGAATCGGGTCTCTGCCGCGCTCGGGTTTTATTTTCCATGGGCTGATAGGTGGATTTAAAGCTCCCTAAAAATTCAACTTCTATGTTTCAAATGTGAAGCGTGATCAAGGTAGCTTATTGGATGCCTACCCCCTTGATCCTAACTTAAGCTATAATTTCTCTTGTGGCCCCTACGGGGAGAATTTAGTGCATTGGTTTAAGTTATTTTTAGGTGGCTTTGTTTTCTTAGTGGGTGAATGTGTGTGAGCGTATGGTGAACAATCTCATAATTTGAACATATGGATATCGGTGATCCTTTACAAAAGTCCCCTAGTTAAACTATGTGATGTTGTTCCTTGCTCAAATAAAAAGCATTTGTGGATAATGGGCCGCTTCCAAAACCTCCTAATTAGTCTATGTGAGTGACTAAATAGAGATGGTGAATAAAAAATGTAGAGTGTTAATATGCTTGTCTAGGGTCACCCAATGGTGTAAAGACAACGTAGATTACTTTCTCTAACTTGCGATTCAATCCTAGTCTCGCAATTTCCTAAATGCAAAAATTGAAATTTAAACTAAACAATTTCTACACTAGCTTATGCATGTGTGGTCATGAGCCACTTACTTGGACTAGTTAGACTAAGTGTGCATACCATAATTTGCAAAAAAAATAAATTGTTCGGAAAGAAATGGTTAATTCACCCCCTACTTAAACTATGTGAACACTTTTTGCAAAAAACAAACTTAAATGAAAACTAACTAAATGCCTACAAAAAGCAGAAAAAATCAGTTTTCAGAAGCTGTGGGGTATCAACACAGGTGTTGGCAGATACATTAGGGGCTGCCCAACACACTTACAAGCAGAAAAAATGCAGCAGATAGGGAGAAAAAATCTCTCTGCAAATTACACGTAAAACCTTCTGACAGGTGCGTCTTCCTGCGCGCAGGTCACTCCTGAACGTGCGCCCTGTGTGTCTGTGTGTAAAAACAACGCACAAAATTCCTGCAAGTAAAAAAAAATTAGGAGCTACCTTCTTCAGTCTGTCACCTCAGTGAGTCTAGAGACTACAATATGGGTCAGAGGATTGTCAGCTCCACTCTAGCATAGACTAATGGTCTCCTGTAAACAATGGCACGACCACATAAACTTGAAACACGTTAGTGGAGTCGCCAATCTTGTTGTGGTGGATTCGACACACGGGTGTATGAAATTGCATGCATCTAGAGAATGTGGTATTTTCTCTAAACCATAAGTAACATGCAGTATCTGGGGGGAGCTCAGAAGTATAAGACTTAAAATGAAGTAACACATTTAAGTATGCTCTATTAAAAAGTAAAACTAAAAACACAAAAAGAAGCTAAATAGAGAGTTCTAAACAATAACAAGGTAAAAAACGGATCGATGGCCTTCTTTTAATGCTCGGAATGAATAAAAATCTTACCCACTTGCCGAAGGGCCTAGGCAGAGGCTCTAGGACCCAACACAAGGATGGTTTTCCTTTAAGTTATGCTTTCTGACGCAGTTCAAATCTTTCTCTCTGCTGCAATGGAGTGAAATTTTTGGGTGGCCAACAATTGAGTCCTCTTCTTCAGCTCCTACTCCTTGGTTCACACAAACAACTGGTGTTGCTTGGGAAACTTTGGCCATCATAACCTTGTGATCACACATTGTTCATCTCTTTGAGGGTTTATATAGGTGAGCTTTCAAAACTCCTTCCCTCCCTTGGTACATGGTGAATAGTGACCCAAGGGAGGGGCAATATTCCATTATGGGCTGAAATATGCTTTTGTGTGCTCACAGAAGGCCTAAGGAGGCGTTGGTGTTGTCCTTAGGCGGCTTTCACATAAGGAGAAACTGTCATTTGTTTGCTTGTGGTCCTGGAAAGGGAATTTTTTCCATTTCCAGGAATGCGTGCTTATCGGGCTCCAGTGCGTGCAAAAGGTGCTCTTCTCGAAGGAAAAAGCGCGCATTCGGGCATTTATGACTAGTTCAATCTTGAATTGCTCCAAACCTTAGAGATTCTTAATATTTTTTATTCCATAATGTATCCTTGTCCTGTAAATCCTTGGGCTGGACATTACTTGATGTCTTTTTCTACTGTACGATTTTCCAGTGTTAACACCTAAGTCTAAAGGTTAAAATTCTATGTCAAGTCCCACATTGAAAAACCCCTCCCTGATATTAGTTTAAACACTAGTTCTTAGTGTATTTTATGATCCCACTGATATATGCATTCCCGCATCATATTTCATTAACATCCCTTTACATTTAAACCCGTCTAATATATATAGTTGAACTAATTTACATTTATTAAGTCCTCCCGCTTTATATAAACCTTTTCCCATATCATATAAACCATTCCCTTATAGTTAAACCCATCCCTTTACATATCCATGTGCATATATAACCTGCATAACATTATCGCATGACTCACCCTGGGCCCCTCCTATCAAAATCCCCAATCTTCCCTCCTATTCGCCCATCTGTTAGATTAATATTGATTAGATCCGACGACCAATATCCTTTATTGCATTTCCGATTTCCCAATCATTAACAACATCGAGTGATCCGGATTTATGCAGGAACGCAATAGAATACAGAAATAACAATAAGCATAGAGATGCAGCGGAAATAATGCGTCATTTCATTAATATCAAATAACAGAAATATGCTGACAGACATAATGGAAATAAAATAGCTAGGGTGCTGGTAGCGAATCTCTGAGAAGAGATGTGGTGGCTACAGACCTTTGAACTATGTTACAATGAGGCTCGAGGGCCTATTTATTGTTGAGAAACAATGTAGAATCCGAAACGTCCAAAAACCTAACCGTAGGAGATGAGGCGTCAAAACTGTGGGCGCCCGTTTGGGTAAATTGGTGGTTCAACTTCCCGGGGGCATAACTTTGGCATACTATCTCCGTTTCACGCACATGATACATCATTAGAAAGCTCTATCCGAGGACTACAACTTCCAAGATGAATTTGATGATCAAATTCGCTGGCGGCGCGATGCCCAAAAAACGTCGTTTAGGGCCTCAAAACGGCTCCGGAAGTTCAGGACCCGAAAAACTGCTAAAAATAGTAATTTTTGTTGCAACTTGAAAATTGAAAGAACTGAAGATGGGGGTTCAAATGGAATAGGTGGGTGGCCACCAATATCCACCTGGATCATTAAGCCCCCAAAACGGCTACGAGAGTGGAGGACCTGAAAACCTGCTAAAAATAGTAAGTTGTGCTGAATATGAAAAGCTGCAAGAATTGATGGTGCTGGTCCAAATGGAATAGGTGGGTGGGCACCGATATCCACCTGGATCATCGAGGGCTTGCGAAATAATTTTTTTTCACAGCCCCTCTCCATGCTATGTGATAGCCTTTCATTCCATCGCATCCTCATGCCAAAAACCATTTACCAGCTTTTTTCGATGCGAAAACCACCAGGTTGTTTTCCGCCCATTGCAACGAATACCGCCCTTATTTTAATTTGACCCCACGCATTAATGTTTAACCACTGTTGGTTAAAAAAATGTAAAGCCACCCTTTCAAGCCTTTTACCATTGTTTGTTCATATTCGCTCAAGGACATCTCTGTCGACCTATTTTTGAGCCAACGAATCTCTACTGACCTGTTGTTAAGCCATTTCACATCAGAATTCAACCCTTTTGCTACTGAAGCCGCTGCAGAATCCGATTTGAAGCAATATAAAAACCAACAAAGCCTCTATTGCCTCCAGAACCTCCTCTGCAAACATAAATTACCCATTCCAGGTATTCCTCAGTGAAAAGGCATGTTCTTAAGCAAAGAAAGCAATCCTTTAAATCAATTGAAGCTTTGCAGACCATAGAAAAGCTATTGTTGCCTCCAAACCCCTTTCTATAGACCCAATTCATCTGTTCATAGTAGTTTTAAGGGTTTGAGCTTATTTATTGATCAGAGAGAGTAAATAAATTGAATAAAATAAAAAAATTATGGGTTCCTAAGGTATTTTGATAGTCAATCCCCTGCAACCTCCTCTTGTTGATGTGGAACATATCCCCCTTGCAAATAGATACTTCAAAATTAGTGACCCTGTCATTGATTTTAACCTCCTTGAGCTGCACTATTGGAGCCATGATAAGTTAATTGATCAAGCATATGATGTTTACCTTTGGGAGTCAAATTTTGCCCAAGTATATTGTCCCATAGACCTTCCATTGTCCAGAGGTTATCAAACTCTATAAAACCTATTATTTTCCTAATGAAAGGGCCTTAGTGACCCCTGGAAAAGAGATTTTATTCACCATCACAACTGAATCAATAAACCAGATCATGAAAATTAAATCTAGGCCTGATGAAACCCCACTTTCTATTGAGACCCTCACAGAATGTATCTCAATCTTGAATTTCCAAAGAGGTTCCAGATATTCCAAACATTCATTCCCTCATTAGTAGAAACTCCCAAGACTAACCCTCCTTATCCACCTGCTATATTCTCTAAGAGAACCAAGCATATCATCACAATGTTGTTTTGTATTTTGGGTTATTTTTCTGATGAGCATGTAGATGCTTCCATTCTAGGTTTTCTGTCTATTTTCTCCCCTGGCCAGCCTCTGCTTCTACATTCATTTTTCCCAGTACCTCTCTAATATAATCCATGAACAACTAGTTAAATTACCAGAGGAGGAAGTATTTAAGTATTCATCTATTTTGTTCCATATGTTCCTATACTTTCAATATGAAATATTTGCAATCAACCTTCAAAAAATGGATGTTGAAGGTAATCCTCAGTTAGTAATCTTTTGGACTTCATTAATCAGGAAATATTCCATAGAGTTCACATGCAAAGACTTCATTGACTCATTCATCTATCCAATTGTCAACATGTTGAACAACAACATTCAACCACGAGTTAGTGATGAGATGAAAAAGGTCTTGCAGTTATTAGAACACAGTAGGACAAGATATTGGAATCTTTATCAAAACTATAGGTTTTAACTATGTACAAAAATTATTTGCAAATGAATCTTAAAGACAAAAAATAAATAGTAGAGAGAGCATAAAACATAAAATAGATAAACACAGAGATTTCCCCTAGATCCCAAATCAGGACGACCAGCTTGATTTTTCATTATATTTCTTTTAGTGTTACAACACATATATATACATTCTAAAGCATACATAAACCCCAATCCATTAACCTTGGATTATAACATAACTCTAGTTCCCTTGACCGGATCTACAAAATACCAGGGGCTGAAAACCATCATGCCCCAAAACCATATGCAAACACATGCACAAAACCATGGGTGGGTCCGCCCACCGGCAAATAAGGACCAATTTTTTTTTTCGGGGTGCTACCCCAGACCCCGACAGGGGGGGCTACCGCCCCCCTATGACCCTCTCAATGTTGCGCCCAACACAACGTACAGGGGGGGATATCGCCCCCCTTGTTACCCCCCTGCGCGTGATTAATCGTGGAAAGAATATTACGCAAACCCAACATTCTCCCACTTGTTGTTTTCTTTCTGCAGGGGACCATCGGAGAGCTGAGTCATTAGACTAGCTTTGCAACACCCATTGTTTCTCTACACCAAGAGAAATTTTGAGTGCTCACAAACTTTGTCAATGCATCTGTAAAATTCTTCAAAGTGTCCTCCTTTACTAGCAACACCCTTTTAGCTTCAACCATATATCTCACAAAGTGATATTGAACATCAATGTGCTTTGTTTTTGAATGATAAGCAGGGTTCTTAGCCAATAAAATTGCACTTTGGCTATCACAGTCTATCTTTATAGCTTGCTACACCAACTCCATACTTGAACACAATCTTTGCAACCAAAATTCTTCCTTGCTTGCATGAGTGCCTGCCATGTATTCTACATCTGTAGTTGAAAGAGTGACTACAAACTCTCTTTTACTCGTCCAACTGACTGCACCTCCAAATAGGCTAAACACATACCCACTTGTATATCTTCTTTGGTCCAGATCTGCAGCCCAGCCTACATCAACAAAACCACAAATGTCCAACACTCTTTCCAATCCTGTTCTTCCCTGGTAGCACAAGCCATAATCACTAGTGCCACAAAAATATCTGAAAACCTGCTTTACTGTTGTCCAATGCTCCTTCCCTGGGTTTGAAATAAACCTTCTCAATACTCCCACTACATGTGAAATGTTTGGTCTGGTACATACCATTGCATACATCAGGCTACACACTGCACTTGCATAAGGAATTTGGGTCATATCCTCCTCTTCTTCTTGTGTCTTGGGACACTGTTCAACAGACAACTTTGTACCTACAGGAATCGCAACATTCACTGGTTTACTATCCTGCATATTGAACCTCTGCAATATAGTCTCCACATACTTCCTTTGGTTTAACCAGAGCTTCCTCTCTGCTCGATCTCTCTTAATTTCCATGCCCAAAATATAGTTTGCAGCACCAGGATCCTTCATGTCAAATTTGGAGAATAGTTGGGTCTTCAATTCTTGGATAATTTCTTTGTCATTTCCAATCAACAACATATCATCCACATAAAATACCAAATAAATAACATGGTCACCAATTAATTTAAAATAAACACAGTGATCCTCCTTGCTTCTGGTGAAGCCAAGTCCCCGTATATAGGTCTCAAAATTTTGATACCACATCCTTGGTGATTGTTTTAACCCATACAAAGACTTCTTTAACCTGCATACAAGCCCTTTCTTCCCATTCACCATAAAGCCTTCAGGCTGTTTCATGTAGATCTCTTCTTCCAGATTCCCATGAAGAAATGTTGTCTTCACATCCATCTGTTCTACCTCAAAATCAAATGCAACAGCAACAGATAAAAGTAATATAATAGAAGTAACTTTGGCAACAGGAGAAAAGAAAATCACCAAAATCAATTCCCGACACCTGGGAATAACCTTTTTCTACCAACTGAGTTTTGTATTTCTCCACCTTGCCTTCTACATTCATATTCTTCTTAAACACCCATTTTCTCCCGATGGGCTTCCTTCCAGCCGACAACTCCACCAGATCCCATGCCTCATTTTTATGCAAGGATGTCATTTCATCAACCATGGCCTCCTTCCAGAGTTTTCCATCCTCTGAATCTACTGCCTCCCTGATGGTTCTGGGATCATCATCAGTTATTGTTAAAGAAAAATTTGAATAGAAAGCAGATGGACTATACCTTTTTGGTTGTCTTCTTTCCCGAACAGATCTTCTCACAGTTGGAGTTTGTGGCTCTTCCTCTTCTGAGTCTTCTTCTATTGTAGAGTCTGATTCATCCTCCTTTAGCTCAAACTCTATCTTCTCAGGTTCCTTTGGTAGGACTTCATGTTTAACAATATCTTTCACCTCTCTAAACACCACATCTCGGTTGTACACAACCTTCCTTGTTTCTGGGTTCCCAAGCTTGTAACCCTTTAAACCATCCTTATACCCAATAAACATGCACCTTTCATATTTATTATCCAACTTGGTTCTTTTATCCTTTGGAACATGTACATATGCATCACATCCAAATACCCTCAGATGTGAAAGAGAGGGTTTCTTACCAGTCCATACATCATGTGGAGTCTTATCCTCCAACACTGATGAAGGTGATCTGTTAACCAAGTAACATGCAGTCTCCATTATCTCTGCCCAGAATTATTGTCGTAACCCAGTACCACTGAGCATGCTTCTTTCCTTTTCCATCAGCGTTCTGTTCATTCTTTTTGCAACTCCATTTTGCTGAGGGGTGTATGGATTATTATTCTGCTGTTCTATACCACACTTCTTACAAAACTCTTCAAATTCCTTCTTGCAGAACTCCCCACCATTATCTGTCCTCAACACCTTTATCTTCTGTTCTGTCTGGTTTTCCACCAGAGCCTTAAATTCTTTAAATCTGTCAAAGACTTCAGATTTCTTCCTCAAGAAATATATCGATGTATTCGTTGAGAAGTCATCTATGAATGGAACATAGTACACAGACTTACCCAGTGATGGAACCGACACAGGTCCAAACACATCACTGTGCACAAGCTCTAACATCTTGTTCACCCTCTTAGCACCAGAAGGAAAACTCACCTGATTCTGCTTCCCATATACACAATGTTCACAGAAATCGAAATCCAGAGAGCTATTAGACATACCTTCTACCATACCATTTCCATGTAGTATCCGAAGGCCCTTCTCTCCAATGTGTCCAAGCTTTTGATGGTATATCATGGTCTTTTCTCTAGAGACCACTAGGCTTTCCGCTCCACTTTCGGGAACCACAGAACTGTTGCACCCAGCAATAAAAATGCTGCCCTGAAGCTTGTATAGAGTTCCAATCCAAACTCCCAGCATTAATACCAGTGCTCCCCGAACCATCTCACAGGTATCTTTCTTGAACACTGTTTTTACACCTGCATCATCCATATTGCTTATAGAAATCAGATTTCTGGCCAATGCAGGAATGTGCAAAACACAAAGAAGTGTTCTAATCCTTCCACCTTGTAACTTTAGCTTGACTTTTCCATGTCTGATGATTCTGGCCTTCCTATCATCCCCTAGGAAGACATCACTGCCATCATATTTCTCATACTTGTAGAACCACTCCCTATGGGGAGTGAAGTGAAAATATGCACCCGATTCAATCAACCATGACTCATGATCTACATGTGTATTTGAAGAAGAAGATAAATACACATCCCCACCTTCATCCGAGGTGGTTTTTTCCTCTACAGAAGGAGCATCATCATATCCCTTTCCTTTCTCAGGAGCCTTAGATCTGCAGTCCGTTTTGTAGTTCCCTTCCTTTCCACATTTCCAGCACACCTTTACAAACTTTCAAAGAGATTTAGATCTCCCACTCAAAACCTTATTCTTGTTTCTATTTTGGGACATTCCTCATACATATAAGGCATCTCCATTATAACCCTCCATATTTCTCCATCTCATTTCCTCTGACAGCAAGGCTGAGACAATATCATCAAAATTCAAGGTAGTTGTATTGCTACCTATTGCAATAACCAGAATGTCCCACGATTCTGGTAGAGAACACAACAAACTGATGCACTTATCTTCATCTGAGATTTTAATATCAACAGATGAAAATTGACTTACTACAGTATTGAAGGCATTCAAATGCTCTGTCACTGAGTCTCCATCCTTCATCCTTAGGTTATACAACTTTTTCCACAGGAACAATTTATTCACTAGAGATTTAGATTGGTACAACATCCCTAGCTTGTTCGACAAGGTCTTCGTCGTAGCTTCTCCAAATACATTCAACAATACTAAATCTGAGACACACAGCCGTATTGTGCTCTTTGCCTTCTGATCCAGTTTCTTCCAGTATTCATATGACGTTTCCATTGGTTTAGTACCCAGATCTACCATGATCCACTGATCTTTATCCCCCAGCAGATCCTCCATCTTGAGCTTCCACAACTCAAAACTCTGACCATTAAATTTCTCGATCTCTATCTTCCCGCCACTCACCATTTTCTTTCACCACAAGAATCGATCTCGTAGATCTATCACTGAACATGGTCTACCTCAGGCTCGAGCAAGAAACCCCTCAGCAGCAAAGGCATCCCCTTGAAGCCAAAACTGCTTTGATACCGAATATAGGTTTTAACCCTATACAAAAATTATCTGCAAATGAATCTTAAAGACATAAAATAAAAAGTAGCGAGAGCATAAAACATAAAACAGATAAACATAGATATTTTCCCCTAGATCCCAAATCAGGACGACCAACTTGATTTTTCATTATATTCCTTTTAGTGTTACAACACATATATATACATGCCGAATCATACATAAAGCCCAATCCATTAACCCTGGATTAGAACATAACCATAGTTCCCTTGACTAGATCTACAAAATACCAGGGGCCAAAAACCATCATGCCCCAAAACCATGTGCAAACCCATGCACAAAACCATGCGTGGGTCCGCCCACTGGAAAATAAGGACCAATTTTTTTTTTCCACGGTATTTCCCCAGACCCTGACAGGGGGGATACTGCCCCTCATGTGACCCCCTTGACGTTGCGCCCAACACAATGTACAGGGGGGGCTATCGCCCCCCCATTACCCCCCACGCGTGATTAGTCGTGGAAAGAATATAACACAAAGCCGACAAAAACCACACTAAGATTAGGGTATATGGATCTCAACTCATTCCATATAAGCTGCCTAAATACCTCCCAATGAGGTTATTTACTCTTGAATATATCAGAAAGATCCTAAACTCTGATGAGGTTAAATTTTTATCAGCCAAGAAGAAAACATAGTTTAAGATCAAAAACCTGATTGGTCCCTTCATTTGCAATAACAGGGCTGTTGGTCAACAGGAAGAAAAATTTCTTCAAGAATTTAAGTTTAGTGAAAGATTCAAATGTAAGTATGATCCTTTAGGAGTTATTAGCAAGTTAAGAATTAAATTTAAGTTAACTCATTTTGTCCATGAGTCCAAGCCAGACATTGAGAAATAATCCAATCAGTCTAAATGGTTGGAGAACACTTTCAAAGAGGCAGAGAAGCAAGGTGATACTAGTTCCATCTTGAAAACTCCAACCCCACAAGATAGGAACTCCAAAAGAGTCAGAGAAGAAGGATCATACTCAGCTCAAACTACCATTGAAACAAAATTCAAATTTATGTACAGGAAGAAGCCAAAATTAAATCTTGTAAATGAACAAGTTGAAACTATTAAGATCATAGATACAGACACAGTGGTAAAAGAGAATGCACCTCCAGCAATTTCAGAGGAAATTCACCAACCTTCAACATCTAACACTCAAATAATTCAAAAGAAACATAGTGTTGAAGTGTCTTCATCAATTAAGCCATCAGATAAAGAATAGGATATCATGCATAAGTACAAGGAAATCAAACTCATAAATGAGGCATTAAAAGCAGATACTTATGCCCAATACTAGAAGCAGACACCTAGTGAACAAAGCTTGTTGCTTTTTGCATTTTGATTACAGGACCAGGAAGATGCATATGACTTTCTTACAACCCACAATGAAGCATCCTAAGTCATAAAAATATTATAATATGACATCATATGAAGTTAAATCCAAAGATCTTCATCCTATAGACCAAATAGAATTTCATAAGAAAGCTGGTGAAATGTTGTATTCTACCACGAACAATAAAGCCATGAGTGTTCAAAAGATGCAAAATACTCTAGAAAACATCATAGGACAGTTAAAGCTATAGAAGGCTTCCTCACAAGCCAAGGATAATAGAATCAAATCCCTAGAAGAACTGGTCATTGAAGTGGTATATGATCCCAAGAACATTAAAGTTGCAGAAGAACTCATTAATAAAAAGAATGCAAACATTACTACATTAAAGAAACAACTAAAAGTTCCTCCTACTGAACATCCATAGTCCAAATAAGTATTACAAGATGAAATCCAAAAATATGAGATGATTAACCTCATCCTTCAGTTAACTACCCAATTTAAAGAAATGGAAAATGAGATGGATAAGTTAGTGCAGGAGAAAAAGGCCAGCATGGAAGCAACCCCTGTCACTGCTATTCCTACAGTTACTACATCAGTTCCTTCTACTTTATCATATTAATTGGCCACATCAGTTCCTGTAGCTACAAAATTTCCCACTACATTAGCAACTACTTCAGCAACAAAATCATCCACAGTAGCAGTATAGCCTAGTGATGAAGCAGGTAAACTAGTTAAATCAATGCAAAAAATTTCCATACAGACTAATGAAATAAATAGACTTAAAGAACAGTTAAAAGGTATAGAGGATGAGAAGAAACTAGTAAAAATCATGCATAAGAATGAAGTACAGAAGAAAAATAGATTGACAGAGAAAGTGCAAAAGTTGGAGAAAGAACTGACATTGAAAGAACCACTTGCCCAAGTAAAGCAGCAGCTACGGGCCAATATCATTGACTCTGTCAATGATTTTTGGCCATCCATTTAAGTCATCTTTGAGCAAAAGGATTTAATCAAAGTAGCAAGTGAATCCATTCAGAAAATCAAGGAAGAACTTGGTAAGAAGCAAGAGGAGGCCAATGAAATCATTAAGTTTCTTAATTCCAAGAAAAAATAGGAATTGGAAGAAATTGGCATAAGTGATAGGACTGAAACAATCCTAGAATTCAGAAAATTAATTTCTAAAAGGAACTTAATGGTACAACTTGAAGAAAAATGTTAGAACATGGAGCTTTCCATAACCAGATTCATGGTGAAATTTGATATTTTGAGGCAGAAAGGTCTGCCTAATCCCATGGTTATTAATGACAAAAACATGAGGATTATGATAAGAAAATCAGAGAAGTGGCAAAGGATCAGGCTAACAATTCCTCCATGAAAGGAATGCCCAAAGGAAAAGTGCTCTATCAGAGTTTTGAGAACCTCTTTTACTTACAACATGAGGTAAAACATCTATTCATTAACAAGCCTACTTTTGCAAAGTACACAGAAGCTGATGAGATATTTAGAAGAATGGTAAGAATAAAGTTATCAGATGCAGAGGTTTGGGAGAAGTTGATTGAATTAATTTGAAAGATAAAAGCAAAACAAGTAAAAGAGTAGTCAAAAGATAAAGGTAAATAATAGAGCAGTTTAAAGTGAAAAATAATAGTAACAGTGAAAGGTAAAACAATAACTGAACCTGCAGTTAAAGAGTATCAGATGAAATTCAGAGTTTAAAGTTAAAACCGAAATCACAAAACAAAGTGAAATACAACCAGTGTAAAGGACGCTCAACAGCCTAAAATACAGCCAAAGCTGAGCAACAACAAAAGAGAGAAACAAGAAAAATATCAACCAGGAAACAGTAAATCCAAATAAAAGATGGACAGCTAACACTTAGTCTCCTAGGTGTCTCTATCTTCTTGCATGAAGATATTTATTTTTCCTTGAATAATTCCTAAGTCAATTTTAGGATATTTTGTAATAGTTTTTGTATAAATACTTCACAATTCGAATTATTGTGTGTGGATTGTGGATTTCTAAACATTTCTATAGTTGCATTGATCTGAAACCTGAGGGTTCATTATACCATTTTCAAGTCAGCAGACTAGATTAAGAAATAAAGGCATTATATTATAGGATTCATGTGTTGAGCCACTTTATTGAAGTACTTTCAACTGTTCTTTGTTATTCTCTTAATTTTTTTCACATACTTGCATGTTTTCTGAATCTAAATGTATAACGGGAATTTTATTTTAGAACTTGTTTAAAAATACTCTGTCTTGAACTGTTATTTAATTTACATGTTTTCTTCTGATATCTAGATTAGGGAATTCTTAACTGCTCCCTAGTTTCAATTGACCTCTGTCATTTTATTCATTATCCGAATCTGAGAATACTTAATTTCTCTCCCATCCCGATTGAAATAATTTCACCTTCCAGCCTAAAGATCCGACTCAACTCAGCTTCCTTTCCCTATGAACACTTCCTTTAGAACTTGATCCTACCCTATTGCTTGATACATTGAATCCATTAGGCCAATAGAATACAAACTTGAATCTACCCATCTGAATTAGTAATTCCACTGCCAAACCAAATCAAAACCCAATCAATATTTCATAATTAGCCTAAAAAAAAAACACAAAGTTAAATCATAAAGAGAGAGGCCTCTCTGAGCATTAGGAAGGCTAGATCCTAAGCTTGAAAGTAGGTTTGTGGTTACCTATAATATTTCTTGAGCTAAAAAGCATAACAACCCTAGGAAATTATTGGAGTGATAACACTATGCACCTCTACCTCCGTACCCGTTTCCTCCAAACATGCTTTGGGCTAGGCTCCACTAGTGGATTATTTATGATACGTCCTACCCTATTTTCCCACCGTACTTCCACCGTACTTTCTTTCGAATTATTGCTACAATTAGTGTTGTTCCATAGTAAAAGATATGCCCCCATGCATGTATGATATTTATTATTAACCTTTTAAAAGTTGAAAATATTTCATGCTCGACAATGAAAGATTTTTAGTTTCTTTGTTCTACAAATAGAGTTCCCTTATTGTAATTTTACATATTATAAAAACTATGGGAAAAAATCGATCTAAGAGCCTGATTTTTGCATCTAGAATATACAAGCAGTGATGCATCTAGGTAGACACCCAAACAACATGAAATGAGTTGTCAATTGGGCCACAAAAATCATATACCATGTATAATTTCCATTCTCTGATGTATTCCGAAACAACTACAATGTCAAGCTCCTTTTAGAGACAATATTTTTAATTTTCTCATTTTTTAATGATTTCTGCATTTACCCAGGATGTTTTTTTAATGTATAGATAAATTTAATTAAAACTTTCAAACCAAATTCTTTAAAAATATTTAAGCACAAGCAAAGCTCCACACACTGCTTTTCCGCACAAAAAAGGCTTTGCACATTATAAAAGGTTGGAGTGATTAATATGGTAATAGCTGCAAAACACACAAATAATCATACATTGCACTATCTTTAGGACAATGATGGATCATTTCATAATTTCTTCATCCAAACCAAATTTGTTGGAGACACAGTCATTGGGATAAGTGAAATGCTCTAGTATTTTAATGCTTTGAACTCAATGGTTATAAGTCATGTTTTCTGAGTCTTTACAACTTTGTTGTTTGAGCTTTAGATTCCTCAACAAATATTTTCCAAGATTATTGATAAATTGTCATAAAGTTTAATTTCTTCAGCATAACTTTATAAGCTCATGATGCATTGAGATTTTTTTTAGAAAACAACCTTAATTGGTATGCCTTGTGTTCTCGTTGTTTTTGTTTCTTTGTAGGACTATTTTCTAACAAAATTATTGTGTTTGTCAAATTTACAATTGCATTTACAGTTTGGGAAGGCCAAGAATATCACAAAGAGTTGGCGAAAAAATGAAGCATGAATTTTAATTTTGTGAGAATAATATATTTAAAAAAATTGGAAAAATAAGTTTCATGGTAAATTACTAAGGTGTCTACAGTGTGGGAGTGCATCTAGAGAATGCGTACTATTATCAATTTACTAATGTATATAACACTGTGAACATTCTTAAGAAATCCATTTCATGAGTGAAGGTTTGCAATCCAAAAGAGTGTGGAGGATGGGTTGTGTGGAGGTGTGGACGATGAACCATCCTCCGCACAACATGATTAATTATCAACCATATTTCATTGATACAATTTGAGATTACATTAATTAATATAGATAATCTTGAGTAACACGCATAAGCATTAGATAGTCCTGTTAGCACTAATGAATTTAGATAATATAATACATTACCATGTAGTAGCATTACATGTGTATTGTTAACATGTTACTAACATATACAACATTGTGCACATTCTTAACCAATTCATGTCACGAGTGAAGCTTTGAAATATGAGAGTGTATGGAGAATAGGTTTTGTGGAGGTATGGAAGATGGGTTGTGTGGAGGTGTGGAGGATGAAACATCATAGGCACCTCTACACAATACGAGTCATTATCAACAATATTTCGTTCATGCAATTTGAGATGACAGTAATTAATATAGATAATCTTGAGTAACGCACCTAAGCATTATAGTCTCATTAGTGCTAACAAATTTAACTAATATAATTCATTACCATATAGTAACATTACACGTGTATCTTAACATGTTACTAACATATACAACTAATTACCGTTAATAGTCCCCACAAAAAAAAATCCCAATACATAGAAGACTAATGCATATCATAAGAAATAGTTACAGTTTTTAAGTTGTTTTCTGGGTGTTTCTATTTGTTTTTTATACTATGAATTTAATTAGAAGTAGAGAATTTAGAGAGTACTTAGTACCCTTAAAATCTTTTCAATTAACCTACCTCCTTTCACTATCAAGCAAAAGAACCAAAGCCATCTTCTTTCCATGCAAATGGCCTTCACTCCTTAGCCACTCTTCCTTATAGACTTGGGACTTGTGCTTATCGCTCCCCTTCTTATAGGTATAGTTTGTGTAACTCCCCCTCAGAACCTCTTAAAAGCCTTTAAGCCCCTATTCAAAAAATTATGCAACCTATTCATAGGTTTTTAATCATGAGACCTATTGTGAGCCTTATTTTCCTCTCAATTATGAGTATAGGTAGATGGTGGATAGTTCTATGTATACTTGACAATACCTTGCCTTTGTACCGTCTATTGATTCATGGTCCATCAAACCTGAATAGCCATAATACCCTTGCTTCACCTTGTTTTGTTGATTCTTAGCGAAGCCACCTTCTACTTCGAGTCCTTTGTACCCTAAACCTTCTACTGATACCTGTCAATAGACCTTATTATTTTCCATGCAATACGTATAAAAATATTTCTTAAGATTATATATTAGTGGCAGGAATTGTGAGCATCTTAGCAACCTACTAAACAATTAGCTCAAAGTATAAACACTATTACAGTCATGTACTAGGTAACACATGTATCATCAGAGATCAACCCTACGAGTTTCACCATTGTTTTTACGAACTGAACTACTTATATCCACAACCTTTAGTAAAATTTTTATACATATAAGAGGTCCATATGGCACCTTAATATCATGAAATCCTATTCAAAGACTAAATAAAAAAACTTACTACTTTCCCTGTGCATTCCCATTTTAGATAAAATGTCAGTTGTCTTGTTTTTCTCTCTGTAGATGTGATCAAAAGTAGCCCTATGAAAGTCTTTAATCACAGAATGAATACACTGCATCCAATTGATTAGAATAGGTAACCTAAAACTGTAGCTTCCTGTTTAGTCAATTTAATGTCTTAAATTGCTATCATAAATTATCGACTGGGGTTAGTAATCTTATGAAATGCAGGTGCACTATATATGCTAGAAGCCTTTTCTTACTTAATTCGTTGTCTTGGTTTTATATGTTTTTTTTAGGATTTTGTGTTTATATGGAATGTCTAAATGAAATTGAGAAACTTACAACTGATTTATGAAATGAAATCTAAATTTAAATATCAAGGCGATGATGAGAATTCTATTTTAGCTTATCTAAGAGTGAACAATTGACTTCAAGAAAAATAAAAACAAGAAGAAACTTCAATATTTTTGTATGTTTTGGAGTTTTTATGTAAATGAAATTAAAAACAAGAAATCATTAAAAAATAATCACACTTAAAGAAATATTTTAACGAAACTTTCAAGAATGAAGAAAAGAAAATGTTTAGTGTCTATCTAAGAAAGAAAATCAATTTGTGAATCACTCTTAAACAAAATATTTTAATGAATGAAAGATAAAACTTGCAAGAAGGAAGAAAACGAAATGTTTAATGTTTATCTAAGAAAAAAAATTAATCTATGAATCAATCTTAAAGAAATTATTCTAATTATTGAAAGATAAAATTTTCAAGAAAGAAGAAACGGAAATGTTTATCTAAGAAAGAAAATTAAACTATGATAAACTTATATTGCATGAAAATAAATTAATCTAAATTATAAATCTTAAGCTATATCAAATCAACCTATGCAGGAAAATATGATAAATGATCTTTAAATCTATTCAATCGAATAAAAAAACATCTACTTAAACTATCTCTAAGTCTATTCAATTATAAACAAAACATCAATCCAAATTGTTTCTAAATCTAGCAAACCATACATCTAAACTATCTCTAAATCTATTCAATTACAAAGCAAAGCATCTATTTAAATTATCTCTATGAAGCAGAGTACCTATCTAACTCATAAGCCTATTCAATTATGAAGCAAAAACATCTACTCTAATCATAACGAAATTCTTCAAATGGAAATAACGAGCAACGAAGTAACAATATTAAATTTGATCATTTAAACTATGGAAATTTGAAAATTATTTGCAATGGAAATGAAAACAGATGATATTTCTAAAGATGAAAATGAAATGCATGTTTAATCTATGATACACAAATGTAAGAAGATTATATCTATGCTACCTATTGTATCTTAAGAAATAATCCCTTGGCTGTAGTAAGGAATCAATGCTCAACACACACACACACACACACACACACACACACATATATGTCACAGAAATACTATATCAAATGGTCTTTGCTTAATCACCTTCAGAAATTCATTATTAAACCCTCAAGAATATAATGCAATAAATGCTTCACAATGCCATTATCTGCTGATATAAATTGGAGTAATAAGAATAACATGAAGGAAGCAAGCCCAAATTGATATGATGATAAACAAAATCTATCACTTAAAACTTCAGAAGAATTTTATGAGAGTGAAATTGTTAAAATGAAGGAGCGCCCATTAAGTATATTTAACTCTTATTCACATATGTAAAAAGACGCCTCCAGCTTCATTACTTCATTTTATTCATAGAAGGAAAATATAGAATGGAAACTGGGAAACATGTCAATAACAACAGATGCAAGAATCTTGATCTTTATTCATTAATCATCAAAAAATTGAGTACAAATTTTTCAGTAGTCCAAAGGTCCAAAACTCGCAACCCTTTCCTTTCTTCTCTTTCTCTTTAAATACAATGTAAAGCAGTTTGTAACTACTGAAACTACTCCTAACTGCTCAAACTACTTGAAACTTCTTAAACTACCTATTACATATCATCGAAATATCTTATTACAATTACACTCTCTTAAAAGAGATGAAATAAAACTTAAATCCCAATCTATATGCTAAATATGAATTGGTCCTGCTGCTGTTGTATTCTCCTGATTTGCTGACTTTTCTTTCTTTGAATTTTAGGGATCATTAGGTAGAACAATCATCCAGGCTCTTCATTTCTTCCACACTTCAATATTTGCCTTAGGTGATTTAATCAGCCTGTGGTACTCCAGCCTAAAGGAAGTGATCTAGTTGAATGTTGGTCTCTCTATAAATAAGGTCTTCACCAACCTTAATAGCTGAAAATGCCTCTGAAGAAAGTTAATAACTATTGCTCCTTTCAAAATTTGAGTCTTCTCATGAGTGTTATCCACCTTGATTTTTTCTAATATCAGGAGTGGTTCTAAGAATCCCATGATAAAATACTGCCTCCAAGGCCCCAGCATGATGGCAATCCTGCCCTGGCTCTTTTGTCATACAGATTGTCAAGCTTGTTTACTTCTTCCTTAATATCTGTCAACTTCTTCTCAGTGGTCTTCCTGAAATCATTTTAACAATAAATTTGTTAATCTCTACATCATATAGAATCCTACCTGTAATCTCATTTACCTCTAACTCTTGATCAGTCTTTGAATCAATGAAATCAATAAATTTCTTTGCCCAAATAGCTCTGTTAATAGTATTCTGCTTGTCTGCCATAACCTACTCCTCAAAATATCGGATAATGATTTATTCTTATGATACAATAATCAGAGATCCCCAAGCTGCTTTCATTTCTTCAATGATTTCATTCCACATTATGTCCTTAGCCTGTATCAAAGATATATTTCCCTTCAATTTCTCCTTTATACTCTTAATCTTAGCATCAGTTGTTTGGAAATATGTCCTGTATTTATTAATCTCCCCATCCCTGGCTTGCATTATTTTTGTTACTGTCTCCAGATCATTTTATGCCTTTTTGAGAACTCTCTCTACCATCTTCAGTTCAGTGTTCAATTGAGATATTTGTGCTGTTGGATCGTCATTGCCAGATGGAAAAATGATAGTGCAAGAATGAGAATAAATCTGATTCCGTAATCACAACACCGTTTCCTTCAACTTAGTAATTTATTCTTCTTTCTACAAGAGCTACTGAAGAAGGCTCTCTTTCTCACTTTCCACATCTGCCACCTCTACTACCATAGAATGCTCCCTTGTAGGTAACTTCAAATTTTTCTTCAACCCATAAATCTTTGCTTCTGCACTTTGTAGCAACTGCTGCACAACAGACCTGTCATGTGGATCTACTCCAATCTTTACAATTATCTTCTTGAGTTCTTCATTCTGTGTTGTTAAAGCCCTGAAATTGGATTTCTCCAATTTTAGTTTCTTGATCACCTTCCCTAGCATGTTTTCAGCCTTAAGAGCCATTGCATTAGTTTTGGTCAAATAATTCACTATCAGTTAACCTGTTTGCATATGTAAATTTACTTTATCAAGAAAAGGAATATTTCTTACATCAACAGTTAAATTTATAGTATTGAAATTATTTGATGACCCTATATTCATATCAGAGGGGTGAGAAAGAGAAATTTTAAATTGATCTTTCTCAAGATCCATAACAGTCAGCAATCTTGTTTTATCTGGTGTTCTTTTATACTCAGCCTTTGCCTCCATGCTAGCCTTCATCCTTTGATTTCTTTCACCAATAGGAGCAAATATTTGTTTAATCAAAGGTACTTGTTCTTGAGCATATTCGTATCTTATTACTGAGGCTGGGGAATTTTTCTCATCTCGTAAGTGAAGTGAGAAACCAGGTTGAGCAACTGCTAAGTATTCATTTAATTTTGTCCTCTTTTCAGCTCTCTACTCCTCATCTTTACAATCTACAATTTCTTCTTTATTTCTCTTGCTTGATTTCTCAGATATGATAGGAGTCTGTATATTTGAGCCAACAGAACCTGCAAAACCCTTATTTTCTAGCTTCTCTATGTCAGGTTTGCTTTCATGAACAAATGTTGAATAACCATTTTCAATTCTCCTATTTGAAATCACTTTATGGGGGTCATAAGCCCACTCATCTCCTAACAGCAAGTGCATTCCATCTAACATCATATTAAATTCATCAGCTGCTTGTCTCATGTTGACTATAAACGGAAATACAGTCATAGGTAGCTTAAACATATGACCCTTTTTCATAGGTAAATTTTGTATTTGGTCAACATTTAAACTCTGCCTAATGAACTCTAAAGCAAATAATCTCATAGGCACAAATATAGGAAGCCTATATGGTTCTACCGCAGCCCCATAAAGTCTAATCTCTGAATAGTCTTCATAAACATACCAATATCCAAACTTACAATTTGCTCCCAACTGCAGAAACCCTTAAGCCTTTGGCAGGAAACATGGGGGAGAAACACCATTCAAAATATTATATGGAGTAGACATAAAATGATTTGCAAAATCAAATAGAATTTCCTCATTCTATTCCTCTCTTATTACATCAGTCCAAAACACCACTAACTACCTCTTTTTATTTACATCCATTATATTTAACCCCAAATGCAAGAATTCTTTCACATTTTGATATAAAAAGAGGTAACTGATAAGAGAAGGGTACCTGAATGACCTAGTGAGTGATAAACTCATGAGTTGAGTATTCACAAATTCTTGCCAATATGAAGGAATATCTAGCACTACTCATGGCTTTATCATCAATGCAAACATTCCCAAAACTGATTTGTCAATTATATTGTCGTCTTATTTTCCCAATATCTTTGAAATACACCTCAGCACCGACCGAGCTTCTGTGTCGAAAACTTCCATGGAGAATTCTTTGTTGTCATGTACAAACCGCTTCATATTTGGCTTTTGGAAAAAGACAAACTGATTGAATTCTTGACCTACAAGACTATCATAATGTGCTATCAATGACTCGTCAGTGAATTGAACATAAGATTCTGACTCTGGGTAACACAGGGCTTGATGAATTAATATGGTTGAGACTTGTAAAAAAATTTCTCCTAGACAATTCATTACAAGACACTTGCAAGGATACATAACAGACACCAGTTAGTGCACAAACTCAGGAAAAAGGTGCGTTCTTGGAATACATGCAGACAGTACACCTGTTTCGCCATGGTGGAGAAAATTGGACATGATTTGTCATTCAGAGAGACTTGTTGATAGAATTGAAGGTGTTCTAAAGAGC
>JAXQQM020066931.1:0-65541 GCA_034641835.2 Pinus albicaulis
TCTGTAGAGGTAGGTTGGTTGGTTGGTCTTTGGATATCTATTTCATGTAAATAGTTGTTGAAGTTGTTGTAGCTCTGTTTGTAATTGAAGATACATAAGTTAAGATGAGAATTTTGGAACTATAGAGGCCCTTTGGACTCGAAGATTGTAACTGGTTTGAACATCAAATGCAAATAGTTGATTCATGGGATCCTGGTCTATGTAAATGGTGATGTGTTTCTCACTGTAAATTGTTATTCTCTTTTTGTTTCCATTCTGTCAATTTTTCTCTGATAAAGAACAACAAATATGGATTAGGATTTACTTCTGAAGTACCCTAAATCTCACTGAAAATCTTTATCCTTTATGTTTTCTGCTGATTTTTTATTTAAATATAATTCAATAGAGTATAACCAGTGAAGTGTTGGTGAGCCCATGTTTCCTGAGTACAACTTGAGATGTTGTCTTTGAATGTTCTTGATAAGTCTACTAATTAAATATTGAGCTAGGGAAGTCCATGGTTAGCCCTAGCCTCTAGTTTCTTCTCCAACAATTGCTTTGAAAAGTCCCCTTAAGAGTATGTTGAAATCAGGATAGTTTCAAAGTACTTACCTAATATTAGACTACCTTTTTGTGTTTATCATGAATATTTCCCCTTTGAATATGCTGAAAGCAGGCTAAGTTAAAAGTCTTTACTTGATCTTAAGCTATTCCATGTTTTCTAAATGTTTTCTTTTGAAAGTATATCAAAAGCAGGCTAGTTCAAAAGTACTTACCTGATCTTATATTACTTTTGTGTCTTTCCTTAAGTGCATGCCAAAAGCAGGATAGTTTCAAAGTACTTACTTGATCTTAGGTTGTTCTTTGTTCCTTCATCTTTTTGATTTCCCTCACTCTACGTTTTAATGTTCCATCCCATAAAATCAACTTAAAGAGATCCTTTGACATAGATGACTTGCCCCATGGACCACTCTTGAACCTTGTTGTTTCATTTAAACCCTATTATGATTCCATAGCCCAATGGATTGATACTTCTCCTAGCCTATCTTATCAGCTAAACCATTCCTTCACCTACTTACACCTTCACCCTTCATAAAGACTTCCTTAATCTTCATTATATCCTTCTCCAACCAAAACAAACAACAACCCTAGTTCCTCATAACTAGCCTAAAATCACACTAAAAGCCTTAAAGATCACATCTTTAAACACATAAATAGAGAGATCCCTCTCTAAATCTAGGATGGCTAGGTCCTCATATTCCAAAGCAGTTTTGATGTAGGCTCTGCAACATTTTTACTTGCCAATCTTGCAAACTATGGAGACCCCAACAGAACCTAATTCTAGAATGATTTGCCTAAAAAAAAACTAAAATAATATTTTTCAAAAATGAGTGCTTTTTGTTGAATTTTGGCCAAAAACACACAGTGTTGTCTATAAGCGCAGCGCCATCCTCATCAGAAAATAGGTCCTGTTGCAACCAAGTTTTGGGGACCTTCCCGATGTCAGATTTTGCTCCATGATGGCCCATTGGAAAACCTGATGAGTCTTCGTTTTAGATATTCCTTTGGTTTTCTGATTGAGCCTCCATAACTATTCCAAAAATTAAAATTCCCAACACTACTTTGAGCGCAGCGCGAGGCCTGAAAATGAACCAGAATGGTAGAAAATAAGGTGTTTTTTGACCTTTTGAGGGGTCAAAAATGCTCCAAATCCTTTGAAATTTGGTGAGAATAGTGTACTAGGCATTAGAAATCCAAAAATGTAAATTTATCCATCTAAATATTCCTAAGGGAAAAGTGTAGCACTAGTGGCGCTGCGCTTACGGGCCTCCAAATTCACAAAAAACAAAAACTTGTCCAAATTTCTTCAAAATTGGTGGATGTCTCCTTCAAGGGGTTTGAGAGACCTGTAGAGAAGATTGTGCCAAAATTTCAATTCTAGCTTGGCCTTTTGCTTCTCTTAATTCTTGGATCCTAGCTTGGGCCTTCTTTAGTTTAGCCCTTGCAACTTGGTTTCTCCGGGCATAATGCTTAATCATCCTTCTTTGGAGGTCAAGATTCTTGTTAGCCTTCTCCAATTTAGCGTCTAAGTGTATTTTCACTCTCTCCAACCAAGGCTCCCAATCATGTGCTATTTCCATGGAAAAAATATCATCTAGGGGGAGTTGTTCTGCTAGGGCTACTTCTTGTTCTCTTGGCTTTGCCAATGCCTTCTTCAACCCCATGGTTCTAGGCCTCCTCCTAGATTGTCCTTCCTCATCCACTCTCTTCATAAGTTCCCATGAACTCTTCTAGTTTCACCTGTGCCCTTTGGGATTTTTCCGGGCCTTGATGGCTCTTGCTTCATAGATTGCAATTTGTGCTCCTAGCTTCTTATTCTCCAAGTCAAGGGCATGACTTACACTTTTGGCTCTATCCAGATTGGCTTGTGTTAGTCATCAGTAATTTTCACCTATTTATATGACTAAATGCTTTCTCCAATATTTCTAGAAACAAAATTCAAGAATCATGTGAGTTCTAGAAATCTCCTCCAAGAGAAATTTTTTCATTATCCCACTTCCTTGTCAAAGCATGGCCAATATATCACCCAGACAAGATCAAATCCTGAACTAATGTCCCACACTCTCACTATTTTTTCCACCTCTGCCTATAACACTCTATCTCTGTTAGCCTAAGAAATCTATTTTCATACCTTGTTTCACCAAGTAAACCAAACTTTTCTCCTACTCACCAAATGCCTCAAGCAACGGTGATTTCAAAACTCCCTATCTAAAAGCTCTTTGATTCAAAAAAAGTTTTTCTAGTTGTCTAGGATGGTAGTGCATAATAGAGTGTCAAAAACCTTGTCTCCTCATCTAAACCCTAATTTAATTTTTCAGTAAAAAACCTATTCCAAGGACATTACCATAAGTCAAATAGGGTCACCTAGGCTATGCACTATCATGGTTCTAAATGCACTATCCCCACAAGTATTCAAAGGTGAAGTCAAGAGAACACAAGGATGAGGATTGTCATTATCCAAAGAACATCAAAAGACCTCCAAAGGTATCCTCTTGATCATGTAGTAAGCTTGCAAAGGAGCAATCTACCATGTCAAAGCATTTCTACAGGAATGTTTTTATAAATGGTCAACAGCAAAAACAGAGGCAAAGAAGGAGGCCTAAAAAACTTATAAAGGCATCCATAGCTGGTAGAAAGATAAAAACAGGCTTAAAAATTTTACAACAAAGAACATGATCTCATCAGAGAGTGTTATGAAGTGCTGCCCATAAAAAGGTCTATGCAGGTCATGAAAGACAGTGGCACATGAGCATCTGTACCTCAAATCAAAAAGGTCATTTAAAAGTTGTTTGGATTTAAGCATGAAACTTGTAGAGGGAAGGCTTCCCTTTACTTGCATTCCTGAAAATAAGACCAAAAGACATCAGATTAGCCATGAGGTAAGGTAAAGTAAGGAAGGTCATCATATGAGAAGACCATTCACACAACCTAGAAGAAAGCAACAAGGTATTTTTTTGTTAGGAATCAAGATTCATCGACTGTTTTGACCAAGAAATAGAGCAATGATGAACTCAGAAGCATGGGAATATAGACAAAGAGGGTAAAAATAGTGACCAATAAACCTCCTTCATCACAGTATATGGTTTCAAGGGTTTTTCAGTTAACCTAGGGTTTGGCAGACAAGCACTAACTCCCAGTTCAAAGGTTTTTTTCTCTAAAAATAGTTAAAGACATCTTCAAATGGCCAAAGGGGACAAACATGGATGGAAATTGCCAAAGATAGTAACTATCATAAGCAGGGGCCAATATGTGACAAATCAAGTTGTCCATGTTCAAAAGAGACAGCGATCAAAGTGACTTGAAAATAGACAGATATACCCCTCGTTTATAGCAGAACAATGAAACTCCTAATAAGGACACCTTTGTCAAAAGATTATTTTGAAAAAATGTGACTAAGATATAAACAAAACTTCACATAGCTGGAAAATGTGTTTTTCCACAGAAAGAATGACAAGGTCAAGGGAAAGAATGTTTCAAACATAGAATATCAGTCAAAGGAGAAATGGAAAAAAAGGATGAGTTTGCTATGTGTAGGTGTTAAAAGTTCAAAACAGTTCTTTTCCAAAGTATAAGCTGAGAGGCATGGGATTAGTGTCTTCAGAAAGATTGTCAAAATAAGGAGAACCTTAAGAAGCCTCCAGCAGTGAAAAAGAACCATGTTTTCATCAAATTGTCCACCTATAGGATTAAAAGCGATTGGTGGTGAAAAAATGAAAGCAAAGAAGATTAAAAGTGGGTTTGACTTTAATTTATCTTGAAAAGGATTTATGAGCCTTTTGGTATTCCTCCACCATTTGATCTCGACCAGGGGAAGCCGTTGAGTGAGAAGTTTTCAAAAATTTACGTGCAAATCAATTGAAAATTTGAAGAGCATTATCTTGGGCCAGAGACAGGTGATGCCTTTTGGCTTTTATTTTCTTCTATGCTGCAGGAGGGGTTGTTTTCGGGGATTTAACACCCTAGAGGTTGGTTGGGATTCAACCTCCACAGAGCAGGGGCGTACTACTTAACAGAGACTCACACGATCAATGCACATTCATAAAACGAAATCGAGTAGAATAGAGGTTTTGCCGTTTGGTCCTACGTTTGAAGTAGATTCACGTGGAGTTCAAACTCCCTGCAACCGTCCTTCCTCCTTCACCTGTAATACAAGAAGAAACCAGCACAAAGGACAAGTTGTACAATATATTCCTACTCTATATGTTAGTGAGATTCATATAAAACATTAAATAAATCATCATGAATGCTTGTATAACAAATATTCTTCATACATTAAAGCATACACTAACACGTTTATTTCGGGAACAGCATGATACTTCTGTATTATGAAAATAGTACATACAAAAGTAAGTGGAGAGATCACCTGATCCTTCCAAGGCCTTCGCAGACCGTCGTCCGGATCCGTCCAGCCCTTGCCTCGCTAAGACTCCTTCCAAATAGGTGCATACGAGATAACATATAAAGGGATGTATATCTCAAGGAAACAAGGGTTTCCTGAAATGAACTGGGAAAGTGCAGGAGGCACGGGGAATCAGACTTGGATAGGGAACCAACAGAGTATAATAATAATAATTCTCTCTCTCCCTTTAGGCCATACATATGAGGTCTTTTTATAGTCCCTCCAAGTAGTTTCAGCAGTTGGAAACAGTTGGCCACGGGCTGGGGTGGTTGAACTACCTGAGTAACCATCAACCCCGCGCGAAAGTAGGGATTTTTATATATTTTTTAATCATTAAAATGGCATACGCGGAAAAGTCTAGCTGTACTCGCGTATACACGCGGAAAAACACGGGCATGGTCGCGTATGAAGGATTTTCCACTGTTTTTAAGTGAATTTGTCCAAGTCTGTAGGAATGGGTGCCCATAAAGCCATGTAGCAATCATGAATCATATCAAGGTGAGAAATGATGCTATAACAGATGCCCCCTAATATATGAGGTCAGAAGGGGTACATGATGGCCGAAATGTATTATGCACATAGAAAGAACTTCGCGAGGACAAGAGAGGACTTCACCAGATTTCAGCCTGCCAAAAACCAATGAAAGAAATCAGAGAGTCAACACATGCTGAGGCGGGCATACCCATGCTCAGTCAAAAATACATCATATATAGAAAAAGTACTGAATAGATCCAACATGTATACAAGTATAACTGAACTGAAAGTACATAGTGAATCATCTGAGCAGGGCCCGGAAATACAAGTCTGTATCAATGTCCAAGTATCACATATAGAAAGCTGATCAAAGATAGTGCAACTGGATGTCTGATCAAGTAACTGAATCTCCAAGTACCGGATCATAAGAGGCGGATCAAACGGTACAATCACGCAACTCAGGGATCAACATATAAGATGCTGCTGTGCTGAACTGCAACATATAAGGGTGGACGGCAACACTGGCAGAAACTGAGAGAACTGTCAACAGTGAACCGAGAAATGCTGATGCAACCCGAGGTCTTCACCGATCTCAACGGCACAATTCTACACACTGGGAATAAATGAGCTGAAGTCGACCATGTGAGAAATCGTTGGATTACCGGGCAATGATGTTTCCCGTTAACCAACGCGAGACAACCCACAGATAATGATAATGAGTGTCAAGGTGCCCCAGTACAATCTGACAAGTGTGAATGAATGAGTTGAAGTCGAACACTTGAAAGAATCTACCAATCAGGAGGCAATGATGAATCCTCACTGTCGATAGCGAAGAGTCTGCCACTGATGACTGCAAACCCTAAGGTCTTGACAAAAAGACTCTAGACCTTGTTCCCAGAGCAATGAGTCGAAGTCGATGGGAAAAGATCTGCTGGAAGGAAGGCATTAAGGCATCCCACATCAGTCCAGCGCGAGTGTAACCCGCAGGCCAAGATTTGGAAGGAATCGGACGAAGTAGAGTGATGGAACCAAAACCGAAGTACGTTTCCAACATGCACAAGATGAAGCTAGCACACGGAAGAAACCCTCTAAACAAACCAATAATGAAATCTGACACAGAGGTGAGAAATGCACCGATAGGGTCAAATGGAAATCAAGGTACTGCACGAATCCCAAGTGTGATAATGTGTGCTGACGTCGAACACAGGGGAAACCACTCAGTCAAAGACCCATGATGATGATCAAATGCTGAGCACGAGGTCACCTATCAATGATGGAAATAGGCCCAAGGTGCGGCTCTAGGCTTGCTCTCAGGGCAATGTGTCGTAGTCGATAAGAGACAAACCCGCCGGCAAGAAGTCAATGGGGACCTTCTCAAACCAGCACGAGCAGAAGATCAAAACATCTGATGTGATAGAGCATGATACTGACAAGACCGGGAAGGCCGACTGAATAATGAGTCAAGAGACACCGCAGAATGGCCGACTCAGGCTAGACTTCCCTTGAACAAAAGCACGACTCTGTGATGACCATGGCAGTAAAAAGTGACACTGTATAAGTCTGTCTTGCAGGAGGCAAAACAAACTCTCCATATGATTGGAAGAGATAACCAACCGGGGGAGAACCGACAAGTGAAACATGGTAAAGGCTGAACCTAGGTCAAACTAGAACCATCCCAAATGAAGGAAATATATATAAGTATATGTGCTTTGTTCAAGGGCGACAAACTGACTCTGTACTGCCATCAAAATAACGAAGATACATCCCGTTCCCGCTCTTTTTGTTATATTTAATTTTTTTGTCTTTTTCATATAATAAGCCTGAAAAAGAATAAAATAATGCTATGGTACAATGGATAGAACGAGTATCAAGAAAGCAGATGCACTAGTTCCTGGGATTGGAACAATCCTATGCTCAATGCAAGGTGGCGAAAACTGGTCAGTGATACTCAGAGGAACGTTCCATCCATGGGTACAAAGGTGTCAAGTCGTGATAGCTAAGTGCATGCAATGGTTAACTTATACAGAAAGTCAAGGTCAAAAGTTGGCTTAAACATCGAGTCCAAATGAAGCCGGCTAAAGGCCAGGATAAACAAGTAGCCAATATGCAATGCAGTAATACAACTTAACGACACCAGGGAGCCTCTAGGGTATAAGGCAGAAAAATGATAAGTGATGAAGGAGAAGAATGAAGCTTCAACACGAAAGACATGGCGGGACTAAAGAGGACTCCCGAGCCTACATAAAAAGCAGCATGGGCGACAAGTGATAGCAAGGAACTAACTAGGAAGCCCATGTAAAGGAATGCTCTACCATCAAGTCATGATTTAAAAAATCGGCGAGTGAAATGGGTGTAATGCTCATGACCTGATGGGATCGACCCTAAGGCAAGTGATCAGTATGGAGGCTAGAATGCAAGATGCAACGGAAAGTGATTCCCTAACCTATATGCCAGTGAAGATCATATACCTGCCATGAAGAGTCTGAAATCATGGGTCAAAAACCGGGAAAAGTCTCGAAACCGTCAAAATGGACCTGAAACATACCAAACTAGGCACTTCCAAGCAATCAAGTTATACAGCATAAGATGGATCGAAAAAATAAGCATAAGGAAATTTTTGCAAAAATTTTCAATTTTTTAGCCATAAATACACAAATTACCTCTCAATTGGTTCATTATTGCATAGCTGATTTGGAAAAAGAGCTCTGGAGCTAAAAACTTGTTTCGTCAAATCAGGAACAACCGACCGTCGGAATTCAGCGAAACTTCGGGTAGGCTCCTTATTCATCCTGTTTAATCATTTTGTCCGTTTAAAAATTAAAATTAAGTGAATTTTTGCCTAGAAACCCTTCTTAAAAAATGCGTATCTGCGCATACGCGGGTTCAATGAAGTGAAGCCGTGTATACACGCGACTGTGCACAGGAAAAGTCGCGTATGCGCAGGTCCATAACTCAAAAAGAAGTTTCTAATGCAAATTTTAATGAAATTTTTCAGGATGACTATCTCTTGGAGGGAACGTGAGCACAGCGCAATAGACCAAGAGGTCATGGAAGATCGCGCAGCACAAAATGTCCTCCGAAACTGTGGATTATTCAAAATTTTCAAAATGCCCAATATGAAAAGTAATGTGAGATTGCTTGAAATGCTGGTAAATTATTGGGAACCGGATCAGGATTGCTTCATCATTGATCAAATGCCACTACGCATAGAAGTGGAAGATATATACTTCATCACTGGACTCTCCAGGAGGGGAGACCCAGTGGATCTGCACGGAAAGCCCCTGGGAGGGTTGACCGTGGAGGACTATGTCCAAATCTATTGCGTAGATAATTCCAAGAAATTTGGCACACAGATTGCAATCAGAGATATCAGGGATTTGCACATAAAGATCCTCCTATTCACCATAGGCAGAGTGGCAGGATCTGCCTCACTACACCAGGCGTTCAGGACGCACATGAGCATAGCTGTAGAGTGCTTAATTCATGTGTATGATTGGTGCACTGCCCTGCTACAGAACATGAAACAACAACTGACCTCCATTCGCCAAACAAGAACAAAACACTTTGGCTATGGAACCATTTTGACTACATTCTTCTTCGAGAGAGTTCCAGCTTTGAGACCCAAAGTCATCTCAACTATCAACAGCCCTCGGGACCCAAGAATTGCCCGTTGGGCAGACATGATGAAGAGACTGGGGGGCAGCGAGGTACCCCGAACTACCTGGGATGATGAGTTCTTCTTATGGTGGAGAGAACAAATCATCGCAGTAGATGACTATCCCTATGCCGGGATGGATTTCCGAGGAGATCCAGATCTAGTACTTCCACCCGGTGCAGCATGGGGAGCAGTCGGTAAGTTTTTTCAAAAATTTTAACTTATATGATTTTTTTGGATTTTTCAAATATATATGAAAAATGAAAAACAAACATGTTTTTGGATTGGATTCATAATGACTGAAAAATGAAAAAATGATCATGTTTCAGATGTTGGACCAGTTCGTCCTGAGGGCCTAGCACGTCACAAGCGCCGCAGAGGTGAAGCAGAGACAGCGGATTCTGACAGGACCCTCCAGGCCGTACAGAGAAACTTGGAGGGACTGACCCGCAAAATCCCTCTGGCTGCTGTGGAGGACTTGCCAGAAGCCGTCCAGAGACGGGTTGTAGGAGTACCCTGGGACTGGGTTAGACTGTTCCGCCGTGTGGCCACTGCAGTGATGTTCTATAGTAACTCTGGGCAGGGTCCTCAGGAGTAGATAGATTTTACATATTAGATTACTGTATATTTTTTGAGACTGAACATGATGGGGCATAAGCCCAAGTTTTGTACGGAATTGATGGATCCAAAATTTTGTAAATCTTTTTGACATACCGATGATATATATACAACGATATTTGATGTGATGTGATAAATGTATCAAATGTATGATGTTTTTTGATGTTTAGAAATTATTGTATTGAATGATTAATATGCCAATCTAAAGCTTGATTAGCCAATGAGTCAGCAAACCAATTGTCAGCTCGAGGAATATGAATGAATGTTAAAAATTGAAATGACCTTTGTAACAAACGTACCCTCAAGAACAATCGTAATAAAACTGGATCTCGTACCCGATAAGTGTTGTTCAACTGCGACACCACCAGCTGGGAGTTCAAGAAAACTACCAACGAATCAACACCAAAAGATATTGCCTCCGAGAGTAGATGAATGACTGCAGTGTATTCTGCTACGTTATTGGAAGCAGGACCAATGCAGACCCCTCTTGATACCAACAGCTGACCGGAAGGATAGTGAAGAACCCAAGCCGCGGAAGCTAAGTTCCGGGTGTGTCTACTAGCACCATCGGCGAAACCAAAATGACTCATGACATCAACACAACCTGCCAAAGTAGATCAAAAACATCACCATCTCATCAAAAATCGAAAATCAAACAGATATGTACAAAGCAAAAAACTACTATATACAAAGCAAAATGCCAAGCCAAAGCCTAGGCATAATACTTCTTCAAAGAGAGCCCATTTCGGGGCTCCGGCAACTCGTTCCCTTCGAAGTCAACCAAGGTATACGCTCCTTTCTTAAGGACCTTCTTAACGATATAGGGGCCATACCACATCGATTTAAACTTTCCTGCCCCCAAGGCATCTTTTTCTTGGGCATAGACCAAAACAAGGTCACCTTCGGAAAAGACCCTAGGCTTAACCGCCTTATCGTACTGAACTTTGACTCGGTTTTTATGCCCTTCATTCAACGTGGCGGCATCTCGACGCTGCTCATCAAGATGTTCCAGATGAAGAAGCCGCTCTGCCAGACTAGAAGTGTCAGGAAGAAGCTCAACAGCCAGTTTAAGAGAAGGAATCTCGCATTCAATGGGAAATACGGATTCCACCCCGTGGACTAACTACAACGGAGTAAAGCCAGTTGCAGTTTTAACTGACGTCCTGTATGCCCAGAGTCCAGGATATAGCATAATGTGCCAGTTGGATCTATATTTATCAATCGTCCGTTGAAGAATTGTCTTCAAGGACTTATTCACGGCTTCCACCTGGCCATTGGCCTGAGGATAATATGGAGATGAATGCTCCTGCCGGAAACCCAATTTAAGAGCCAACTCAGCCATCATACTGTTCTGAAAGTGACTGCCATAGTCAGTGACAATCTCTCTAGGTATACCGAAACGAGCGATAACTTGGTTGAAGAAGAAAAGAGCTGCAGTCTCACCATCATTCCCAAAAGTAGGCATAGCTTCGACCCACTTCGTAAAGTAGTCTACTGCTACGATAATGTACTTGTGACCTTTTGCCGAAGGCGGGTTACAAGTAGTATAATCCATACCCCCTTTGTAAAGGGTCCGACAGTAACGACTGGAAAAAGCGGAGCTGGATGAGCGCGCATTTTTCGAGTATACACTTGACAAGGATGACACTTCTTGACCGATTCAATTCAATCTTTGAAAATCGAGGGCCAGAAGTAGCCAGCACGCAAAATCTTTTGGGCTGTAGCAAGCCCTGATAAATGACCCCCACAAGCTCCACTGTGAGAATCATTGAGCACAGCCTCAGCTTCTTCGAAAGTTAAGCAACGTCTTAGGATTGAATCAACCCCTCGACGGTACAAAGCATCACCAATAATCAGATAAATTTTAGCTAAGTGACGCAACTTACGACGCTCATCTTTCGAAAAAGAAGAGGGAAACTTCGCGGTCTGGAGATACACGATGATATCCCCATACCAAGGATCTTGTGGAGAGATCAAAAACAAGTGTTCGTCCGGAAAGGACTCATCATAGATCATCTCCTCTCCACAAGGCAACTCGGAGATTAATTCCGCAAAGACTAATGACTTCTTGGATTTGGCATACATGAACTCAAGATCGAATTCCTGTAATATCACAATCCATCTATTATATTTGCCCCCAATCACTCGCCTGCTGAGGACAAACTGAAATGGATTGGCAGCTGCCAAGACATAAGTTTTGCGAAGAATAATATAATGCCGGAGTCGCTGCACAGCATGAACTGCTGCTAAGGCTAATTTTTCTATCGGGGTGTATCACAGTTCAGGTCCTACCAGTCCTCGACTAAGGTAGTAAATAACATGCTCAACCAGAGCATCATCCTCCTGAACCAGAACCATACCAATGGTAGATTCTGCTGTAGCCAGATACAAAAGAAAATCTCTGCTATAATCGGGTGGACTCAGTAAAGGAGCAGAGGTCAATGCCTTTTTCAAGGCATCGAATGAGCGTTGAGCATAAGCGTCCCAAAGAAAAGGAACTCCTTTCTTCAACAGTCTCATATATCCCTTTGTAATCTCAGCATAGTTAACGATAAACCTCCGAAGAAAGTTAGACTTCCCTTGGAGACTTTGAAGTTGACGGATTGAAGACGGGGGAGGCAACCGAAGTATTGCCTCATCCTTGAAGGGATCTACCCTTATCCCTTCATTAGACACGATAAATCCCAACAGCCGACCGGATGTTACCGCGAAAACGCACTTGTTCGGATTCAAACGGATTTTATAAAAACGACATCTCTCAAATATTTGCCGGAGGTGTCCTGGATGATCCATCCTCTTTCGAGAATGAGCAGCTAGATCATCTAAGTATGCCTCGATGATTTTCTTGATGTCGTGGAAGGCGTAAGACATGGCCCGCTGAAAAGTAGCTCCAGCATTTTTAAGACCAAAAGGCATTTTCTTATATGCAAACGTACCCCGGGGACAAATAAATGCGGTCTTATGTTGATCTTCTGGACGGATAGTAATTTGATTATAACCAGAGAAACCGTCCATGAAGGAGAAAATCTCGTTACCGACACACTCGTCAATAATCTGATCAATGAAGGGTGTGGGGTAATTATCTTTAGGACATGCCTTATTCAGGTCTCTGAAATCGATGCACACTCGAATTGTTCCTTGCTTTTTATCAACAGGAACGGGGTTTGAAACCCATTCAGTCAGAGGAACTGGGAAAATGAATCCCGCCTTAAGCGGCTTTTCAACTTCAGCTTTGATAGCTGCTGCCTTCCTAGGATTAACCGGACGAAGTTTTTGCCTGACCGGCTTAGCGTTTTCATACGTCTTGATCTCATGTTGGACGATAGATGGGTCTATGCCAGGCATTTCCTCATAAGACCAAGCAAAAACATCCCTATACTCTTTGAAGAGCTCGGTATAGATTTGAACTTCTTCACGGGAACATTCAGCTCCAATGAAAACATTCTCGATAATGTTGGGATTCCTGGAGATGTTCACCGGGATAGTCGGAGAAATCACAGCCATGTTCCCTTCAGCATAAACCTGTGTTGGTGCTAAGGGGCTCAAGACTGGGTGAATAGGTCCAGGAGACTGAGGACTTGGAAAACTAGCTTCGACTTCGCTCAAGTCAGGTAGGAAGTAAGACCGATGATGCAAGTCATCCCACGATCTCTCTATACCTGTCATTGCTTCTAGGATGGCCTCTTCAGATGGAAGAGTTGTATCTAGACAATCCTGGGCAGAAGAAGAAGTAAGCGTCCAAGCCGGAGCCACATCACCATCCAACTCTTCCGGCGAAAGAGGAGCTGGATCAGACTCTGCAGTGTCAACAACAGACTGATATGCAATCTCAGCTGTAGAAATCGGGAATGCCATTCCACCCACTTGCCCTTCCTCGAAAGTGGCAGTTGGGGAAGGTAAGGTCCAAGGGTCTGAAAAATAATGAGTTCGAAAGAACTCTCTTCGAAGGGGAGCCTTGGAGGATGAAATAGCATTGATAGACACCTTAGGAGGAGGAAGATCAAAAGATCCCATCAGGGAAGAATACATTCCAACTCCCAGATTCTCGATAGGTGCCTTAGTATTGTCCAACTTAGGGACGGATGAGTCAGGAGGCGCATCCAGGTCTACAGGAGGACAGTCTAGTTGATCCACCGTAACTATCCTCCCTTCGTGGGGGAAACATACTATCCGAAATAGTGAAGATGCAATGGCATCCATATCATATATCCAGTTCCTCCCCAACAGAAGGTTGTAGTCCAAGGCTGCATCTACTACCTCAACCTCTATGTTAACGGTTTTGCCCCCAACACAGATGGGCAAAGCCGGGACAATACCATGGGGCCTATGAGAATGGCCATCGAATGCAGTAAGAATAGTGCTAGATGAAACAGCTTTTGGAGATCCTAGTGTCTTCCAGCATGCGAGAGACATCACGCAAGTAGAAGCACCCTCATCAACGACCGTGCGAAAGATATTAGTCTTCCGGTACGATGATTTAATATGGAATGCCATATGATGAGGAAGTCTCTTCTTAAAATTCTTCATATAAAAGGTAATCAGAAGAGAATTTTTCGGATCAATAGCCCCAGTAACATTAGGCAAGCACTGCTTATTTTGAGCGGACAAGGCTTGGAGTACCTCTAGGCGACATAGCACAAAGGACTGCACGCCGGATCTTCCTAGTGGTAGTTACGGGCAGCCCTCATGTTCCGGATTAATCGTTGGCCGAAGCATGACATGCTTTTGGCATCAGAGGCATAGACTCGGCCATGAGAAACTAAGTGATGTAGACGGCTTCCGTGCCTCCGGGGAACTTCCTTAGCTTTCGAAGATTCCTCTCTGCCATAATCACGGGATCTCGTAGCGACATCCACGTGAGCACTCATCATAAAGATGTTCGATGGAATTTCCCCTTCCTGGGTACCTCCAGAGGAAGCCCCAGGATTTTGGTTCGCGCCAACAACTAATTGCTTCCCCCTTGGGAAAAGGGTTTGTTAGCACAGCCTGGGAACTAGAAGAACCCTGCTGAGATAACAGGCGCTGAGCATCCTGAATTTTAGTGCAAAGGTGCGTGAGATGGTCTCCAGCACAAAGCTTGCATGGAAACTTCACTTTCTTTTTCTCCTTTTGACCCTCACCAACACGCTCGTTGGTTTTATTTACATTGCCCTTCCCGTTCTTGCCCTTCTTCTTGTTATTTCGTCCCTTCTTCTTCCCATTGGATTGTTGATTTCCTTTGGGTTGAAGGTAACATTAGCAATGGACGAAAACTGGGAAGGTGATGATCAGCAGTACTGACGACCCCGGAAAAGCGGGTGGCAAAGACAAGCAAGCAATTGAGAAGCGAGTAGGCACTACCTCTTGGCCGTCAGATAGAGTCGCGTCACCATGCGGACCCGGGTTGGGTTTCGATGCGAATCCAATTTGGGCCAGAGGAGCATTGGGCAAATACTTGTAAAGCATATGCGAATTTGAGAATAGATCAACTCCTAGCTTGTTGGGCCCTAAGATGGCACATACTCGAATACTCTCCACGACATGGATACATCCTTTGAAATATCTACAGTAGGCGATTTTGAAAACCATTTCGAGAAGGAATCACCTAGAATATGGGCTTTGATAAAGCCTCTTCCCTTCTCCTCCATTCTGAATATATCGGAAATGTGTGTTGCCTCATCATGCCTGCTTAAAATTAGCGGGGAGTTCGGTCCCAGCCCATATCGACGAGCTTGAAAATGGTTAAGAAAAGTGACAGCCAGTTCTCCAAATGTGGCGAAACTTCCCCCAGTGAGCTCTATATACAATTTTGCGGCATTTCCAGTTAAGGTGCACTGAAATAATCTCAATCTAATCGAGTCGTTGATCAGAGATTTTGAAGAGCACCATAAATGGAATGTGGTGGCGTGGGTAAACTCCGATCTCACCATTCTTACCTTCAAACTTAGGAATGCGAGTTGGTTAGACGGAGCCACCGGACCTCTTGATGGTCATTATTAACTAAGCCAAGTCTGGCTTAGGATTCAAAGGTTACCGAAATGTGAAATCGTAGCGGAGCTGAAGATTCCATCCTTGATGGGATGGATTTCCCACGTTCGAAAAGAATAGCCTGGATTTGATGAGGCACCAGGCTGCCAGAAAGGACCCGTAGAAACCGGAGAAGAACCTCCTCCCCACGCCGAGTTACCAAGACCCAGACTAGTTCCCCCCGCTGAAGTATTGACTGAAGATGTAAGCCCCTGGTAGGGGTTCCATGCATTAGATAGAGGAGAAAAAGGCTGATAAGCACTCGATGCAGGGAAAGAAGCATTCCCTGGATGACTCGCGATGAACTGATTCCCTGCCCCCGACGTTGCAAACATAGGATTCCATCCCATAAACGCAGTCGAACTTGGCCCCTGAGCCCAAGGGTTGAAACTCTGGGTCTGGGACGTAAAAGGAAACGACCCTAAAGAAGGATTGGGACTGGGAATATGCCCAGTCCCAAAGGGGAAACCCTGAAACGAAGCCGATCCACTAGCCATGTTAGACATGGGCGTAGATCCAGTTGCACCGGCGGTAAAAGAAAAAGAGGGATTTCCAGCAATGGACATCCCTGAAACGAAGGGACCAGATTGAGAAGCATATGCTTGGGTGAACCCAGAGCCAAACATAGCAGTGCTAGAAGCACTCGAAGATGGAGCAAGAATGCCCCCTGTCTCGACAGAAGCAGGGGTCTGAATGCCTGCAGCACTCACGGTAGAAGCCGCGTTCCCAGTCGTGGCCATCGAAAGATAAGCAAGATATGGAAGATCCGGCGGTCTCTCAGACTCCGGTCCGACGTACTGAATAACAAACGGATGATCAAGAGGAAGAGGAGATGGACCTGTAGCTGCAGGCTCAGGTATATCTTCTATCTGAAAATATTCCTCCTGAGGAAACAATACCCTCGAGGTGAGCGAAACGCTCCTCTCGGAACCGACACCGGAATCAGCAATGAAACCTTCAGACCTTAGTGGAGGATCTCTCTCCACAGCGTCAGACTCTACAGGGTGAAAACCACCAGCTAGATCGCTCCTACGCCTTCTCGAAGAAGGCTCTGCACTCTCGGGAGATAACCCCCGGACTCTCCTCGAACGTCGAGGCGCTTGATCAGCCACTTTTACATATTTATTATATTAGACTCAAGAAAAGTGAAAAGCTAGGCAAGCTAGGAGCAAAGAGCACACACTAAAAACAAAACCCTGAGAAACAGCAAGCAAACAGCCTCCAAGTATTTCCGCTCCGGGTGATGAGGACCGGACACCAAAATACAGGAAAGCGAAGTATAGTTCCTTCCGAAAGCAGTCTGGGATGATTAGGGCCCAGAACAACTAGCGAAGGTATCAGAAACAGTTACGCCGACCTCCTAACAACAGCCTTTGCCGGCTCAAGCACCCAAGCTTCGCAAGGGCACCCCCCAGAAGTACTGCTGGAAGTGATGCGACGTCTGCCTCAGGTACCACGGGTATTCCCCCCTGCAGTCACCTGTGTGGAACCTAGGAACAACAACTATGGACACCAATCCGTATCAGAAGCTGGGCGGAACGGTCTTGAGGTTAGATTCAGCTAATCGGAGGGGGGGTATCCCTCTTCTTAACCTTCACTTCCCCTCGCGCTTGACTCTCGGATGAGAGCTTTTCCAGTCCACCTCACGGAGTTGGATTTCGCTCAATTAATAAACTTCTATGTTTGTTTGAGCGGCCTTGGAGAGTTAACTCTCCTCTCTCCTATTCCAAGGCCCTACAACCTAGCTAGTTGGTGATTGACACTTAATAAAACTTGCTAGTTGATTTTAGATTAAATCGCTTATTTTTAAGGGCTGTTGTATTAAGTCACAAGGATATGGAGTTGAAACCAATGATGTCCTGACGCAAAAGAAATTAATAAAAACCTGACTACATGCACATGCAGTTCTTAGTCTTTCGATGAAGAGAAATTTCTATGTAAGTTCTACGAGACTAAAAATGTATTTTTCTTTTCGAATTACAAACTCACACTCACAAAAATTAAGAAGCTAACTAAATGATTCAATGCACCTAATGCAAATGACCACTAGCATGTAAATTCTAAGATGCAGAAAGCCCCTTGAAACAAGGTGAAATTTCCCAAAAGGGCTCCTTCAGTTTTAACTCATCTTTTGATATCCAGAAAGCAAATTCTTGCAAACAAGAAATCTCAATATAAGACACCAAAATACTCAACAAGAAGAAGAAGAAATCAAAGACACCCTCTCCTCAAAATCAAGCTAAAAACTAGGAGCAAGAAACTTCACTAAAGTTCCAAAAGATGAAACCAAACGAAAATGAAAAAGGCAACAACAAAAACAAAAACAAGAAACAATGTTTTTTGAGTTTTTGATATGCAAAAACAAAAAGCAAAACAAATGTTTTTTGGACCTTTTAGTTTTATAAAACAAGAGCTTCAAGAAAACCAAGAACAACTATCCCAATCCAAGCCAAAACGAGACCGAATTTCAAGCATAAACTTCAGCTATGCCCCCAAACCTTATAAGGCTAATGATAGCAAGATCAATGAGAGCAACGGAAGACCAAAAAACTCAATCAAACAGCCAAGAGAAATAGTGCAAATTCGTTGCAACACAAAACTCCAAAGAAACAAGAAAAGATCTTCGAAAATTGCAACAAAACCCTAGCCTATGAAACTCAAGAAAACCAATCGAAAACAAAGCAAAGAACGCAATGCGAACCACAACACAAAGACAGGAGCGAGTCAGTGAGCAGAAGCTCTCTGTTCTGGTAAAGCAGAACAGCCAAGGACGCTCAGAAAGAGATCTTGGAACTCAATCCAGGAGTGCTAGCACCAACAAGAACACTTCGCCAAAAAGATCAGTTTTCGGACAAACGAAAGAGAACCAAGACTTAAAACCGCCTACGTCACACTCCGATGCCATCTGAGACTCTGCGGGCACGGAGGCCTCCACGGCAGAAAGACCAAAAACACCGAGAATCTTGAAATTTCAAATTCGACCTAGGTATACGACCTTGCGGTTATGCAGCGGGCGTGTACATGTCTGTGTTGAGGAAACCAATGCGTATCTGTATCCTTCTACAAACTTCCTTGAGTATACGCTGACATTGTGCAGAAAAGCTGAGTATACAAGAGAAGATAATGAAAAAATAAAAGTACGAAACTGGGAAAGATATCAAGCCTAGTAATTGCAAAATAGCTTGAATTTGTCAAAAGACAGAAGAAACTGTTGGCAACCTACCAAACAGCTGAAACAACCCAACAGGAGAATCACAAAAATGTGATCCCCAGTGGAGTCGCCATTTCTGTTTCGGGGATTTAACACCCTAGAGGTTGGTTGGGATTCAACCTCCACAGAGCAGGGGCGTACTACTTAACAGAGACTCACACGATCATGCACAGCCATGAAAACGAAATAGAGCAGAATGAGAGGTTTACCCATTGGTCCTACGTTTGAAGTAGATCCACGTGGAGTTCAAACTCCCTGCAACCGTCCTTCCTCTTTCACCTGAAATACAAGAAGAAACCAGCACAAAGGACAAGTTGTACAATATATTTCTACTCTATATGTTAGTGAGATTCATATAAAACATTAAATAAATCATCATGAATGCTTGTATAAGAAATATTCTTCATACATTAAAGCATACACTAACACGTTTACTTCGGGAACAGCATGATACTTCTGTATTATAAAAATAGTACGTACAAAAGTAAGTGGAGAGATCACCTGATCCTTCCAAGGCCTTCGCAGACCGTCGTCCGGATCCGTCCAGCCCTTGCCTCGCTAAGACTCATTCCAAATGAGTGCATACGAGATAACATATAAAGGGATGTGTATCTCAAGGAAACAAGGGTTTCCTGAAATGAACTGGGAAAGTGCAGGAGGCACGGGGAATCAGACTTGGATAGGGAATACCAACAGAGTATAATAATAATAATTCTCTCTCTCTCCTTTTGGCCATACACATGAGGTCTTTTTATAGTCCCTCCAAGTAGTTTCAGCAGTTGGAAACAGTTGGCCACGGGCTGGGGTGGTTGAACTACCTGAGTAACCATCAACCCAGCGCGAAATTAGGGATTTTTATATATTTTTAATCATTAAAATGGCATACGCGGAAAAGTCTAGATGAAGAGTTTGTATTTCAGCGTATGCATGGTGATTTTACAGACATAGTCAGCGTATGGAGGATTTTCCACTTTGTCCAAGTCTGTAGGAATGGGTGCCCATAAAGCCATGAAGCAATCATGAATCATGTCAAGGTGAGAAATGATGCTATAACAGGGGTGGCCACAATGTTATTTAACACTTCGTTATGCACCCAGGGCCCACCGCTATGCACTTGGGCTGGTGTTACGCACAGACATAGCAGGGTGTCTAAAAACTGCCTATTACGCACCAGTGTTACGCACCTGTGTTACACACCTGCGCTACGTACCGATGTTACGCACAAACAAAGTTTGTCTGAAATTTCCAAAAGGAGTCAAATTTTGGTTTTTTCACCTTCAAAGCTTCTGCAAAAAGTCAAGACACAAGGTTGGTGATTTTGTTTCTTGCCTCCCAAGCCTTCATTTTCCTAAGAAAATTCATATTTAAAGGCTTAATTGAACCAGATCCTAGGCTGCATAAAAGTCAATTTTAAATACCTTTGGTTAGGGTTTGAAGGGGAAAATTTTTATATGTGCCAGAGGAGGGTGAGTGACATCAGAAAAACCTCTAAAACACTGAATTCACTCTTCAAGAGTTTCATCTTGTCTTCATTTGCACAACTTTTCTCTCACTTCACTCATTGCAACCCTTTGACCCAAAGGCCCTCAAACAACTTTCAAAAAGCCTTATGTACTAGAGAACCAACCACCATGTCTAAAGCAGAGATTCACACTAGTAGTGATGAAATTCAAAGACCTACCAAGCCCCTGCAGAAATACAAGGGTGGAAGGGAAAATAAGTTTCAACCCTTGAACACAGTTCAGATTACTTCCTTTCCCATGATCCTTTCATGCTTTCAGGATTTTGGGTGTTATAAGTTTTGTGAAAAGGTCAAACAAGTCAAAATCCACTCTGACTTGACTAGATTGTTTGTAATTGGCTTACAAGCAAAATCACGGAGTTAGCCTAGGAGGAGTGGATTTTGAACTCTCATTTGAATCCATTTCCAAAGCAATAGGTATACCAGACATTGGTGAGATATGGTTTAAACAAAAGAAGTTGGAGTTGTGCTATTATGAACCCTACCTAAAACCAAGCTGTCAACAAGGCTGCAAGGTTGTTTTTCCTTTTTCCCACATGCTAGAGAGGTATGCCTTGCTGATGAAGAAAATTATCAGGTATTTCACCCGTGAGGGGAGATACTCTAGGATTTACTCATATCATATAAGGTTACTAATACACTTCACCAAAGTCAAATTGATGAATCTACCATATTACCTTTTCTCGATCATTGACAAGATGGCCTCACTTGTCAAGAAAAGAAGCTATGACCACCAAATGCTGAGCCTTTTCCACCACTCCTTAATCAAAATGATTGTCTTACATCAGCTGTAGCAGTAAGGAATCCCTTGGGAAGTGTTCATCTCACATGATGTGTTTACAAACCCCCAAGCCTTCATTTAGAAGAATTTACCCTCCACTTCACAACCACCTACCTCCACTCCTCCATCATCTGTCCATGTGCCTTCTCCACAAATAAATTCACCCCCTATCACTTCTCCTAATGTGCCAAGTGAAGAAGCTGGAAGTGGCTCTAATGATGAGCAAACAGATGAAGAAAACCAAGAAGAGGATAGTGAGGTAGAAACTGAGGAAGATGAAGAAGACAAGGAAGAGGATAGTAATGAGCAAGAAAGTAATAATAGCCACAACAAACAAGAAATTGATGATAACAAAAATAAAGAGACTAATGCAAGTAAGAAAAATGTTAAAAACATTGAGGAAAATGTAGAGCTTCATGAAGATGATGAAAGTGGCGAAAATAATGAAGACTATAGGACAGAAACAGAGTGTGAAGGAGAGGGACAACAGAGTAATGATGACCAAGAAGAGGCAGCCTCTCAAGAAGGAAACAGTGAGAAAGAAAATAGAGTTAAAATCAGTGAGCCTCATGATGAGCAAAAGGGCCAAAATAGTGAGTCTTATGATGAAGAATATGAAAAGGCTTGTGGCACCTCCAAAGGTAGAGACACCATCATACAACCTCTCACATGCACCTATCACAGAGGAAGAAGAGATGTGTTTGTTGCCTCAAAATGGCAAGGGGCCATCTCTCCTCCAATGATCAAGCATCAAGACAAGGGAAAAGGAAAGGTGGACAAAGGTGAGTAGAAGGTACGGGTAAGAAGGAGCAAAAGGATCAAGAATACTTCTCAAGGATCTCAATTCATTCATCTAAACAGTGACAATGAGGACCAAGAGATGAAAATGAGGTTGCTCCTCTTGGAAAAAGATGCGCAGTTTTAGGAGTGGGAAAGGGATTTTGAGATGGCTCAAAGGGTCATCTACTACTACAAAGAGGAGCATAAGAATTTCAAGGAGGTTAAGAGGGGCCTTGCCTTGCAAAAGAAGATGGCCAAACATTATGCAAGGAAAATCATGCTTGCTAATGCCAAGCTAAAGAAGGCCCTCATTGAACTAGAAGAGCTAAAAAGAGATAAACTACATGACAGCCTTGGAATCTTGGTTGAGGCTTCTCAAAAGGTATCCAAAACCTCTTGAGGGATCTACCCACCAATTTTGAGGCAAATTGGACGACTTTTTGTTTTTTCCAAATTTTGACCCCTAGGAGCGCAACACCCTAGGTGTTACGCACAAAATTAGTGCCTCCTCAGCTCTCAAATTTTAATTTTTTTTCTTTTTCACATCACCAACAGTCTACACACCCATTTTCACATCATTTGGAGCATTTTTTCCCCTCAAAAGGTCAAAAAAACATCAAACATTTGACCTTTCTGCCTCCTTTTCAGACCAGGTGTTACGCACAGATCAACGTTGGGAGATTTTCTTTTTTAGTAGGTAAATAGAATCCATTCATTACAACTCAAACGTTTTTGGAAAGTAGACTCATCAGACTTTCCAATGAGCCATCATGGATCCAAATATGGTGTCAGGAAGGCCTCCAAAAGACTGCTGCAACAGGGCCTATTTCTGTGTTACGCACCTGGAAATTTTTCACTGTTTGACACATGTGTTACGCTCCTATGGATAAGTGGAAAAAATTTGAGTTTGGAAAGTTTTCTTAAGCATGTTAGGCCTAAAATTAAATTTTATTTCCTCTTATAATTGGAAAATATATTTATTTAGATATTTTTGTGCCTTGGGCTTTGCAAAGCCTCAAGGACAAGTTAGAATATTTCTCTTTGGCCAATAGGCTTCTTGATGCTCTAGTAGGCTCTCCTCTCCTCATTTGTTATATAAGACATGAGGATACATTGTAAATAGTTGGGACTTGATGTGTTTAAGAGCAATACATGGTTTTATGAGCTTGGACAAGATATTGCTTTTATGAAGTAAATGAATGGCTTGTGTGGCTTGATGTTGGAGAAGCTTGCTTTCAGGATTCCATAGCTTAGTGAATGGTGATGTTTTTGTTAGCCCCCTAAATTTCATTCTTTTTTACCATTATTCCCTTCCCAAATCATAATCATTTACCCTGTTTTACCTATCTTATGCACCCTCATCCTACACTAGTGCGAGAACGATGACACATTTTGCATAAACTTAATATTTTACATTTTTAACTCATCTTAGCATTTATTAACTACATATTATGTGATTTCTTACTTAGAATTACTTTCGTAAATTATTGTTACCTCCTATGCTATTTAATAGATGATCGCTTATCTTGATCACTAATTTTTAGTGCAGAACAGATCCTGCACCAGCACCAACGCCGTGAATCTTGGCAGCAAATCCGGATCACTTGGGTTGACCGCTTGTTTTGTATATGATCAATGAGGATACATCCAAATGTAGCCACATCCCAGCTATGATAGTAGGTAAATCAAGAGTAGCTGATATCGTACTTAAGAGAAACAAACAACTGGAGATAGTCATGGCCTATTTTGTTAAAAGCGATTTAATTTTGAAGGCCGAAAGCTTATTGTGCAATCGGTTATGTAATTTGTTATAACGATTTCTGTAATTGGCTATGTAATGGTAAACAATCCTTTTGGCCTGTAGCCAAAAGGATCTATATAAGCATAAATGTAAATAGGACAATCATTTCAATGTTTTGAACAATCGAATAGATCATAGAATAGAACCAAGAGGCGATAACAGGATTGTCTTGTCTTATCAGCCAAATATGGGCTGGATATGTGATCACGTATGTAATTGCTTTAAGGATCTAATAAGAAGAGCTTCACCTCACGTTCTGTACATTTTATCCTTTGGCTTAAATAGTTTATGAGTTAATTCTAAGTAGCGTTTTCATTTGAAAAGGAAACGCACTGGTTGGCTAAGGGCCCAGCCAATCCAGCACGTTCTCCCTCCTTGTTGTTCTTGTAATTTCTGTTTTTTTTTTTTTTTCTCAGTAAATCTAATTCTATTAGTGAAACATAATATACAGCGATTACATGGCCTTCATAGGCAAACAGTCAGCAAAATAGCATGAGATGAACCGCCCGCAAGGGGAAACCGGCTCTTAGATCGTTTGAGTGCTGCCTCAACAGAGGAAACCAGCCTTGACAAGAAAAATTAGACAAGAACTAACCAGACATAAGTTCTAATATTTCCTTGACAGAGACACGCAGCATGAACATATCAAAACTAGTTGTGACTAGAACCAGCAAAAATTCATGGAGATTGAGCAGAGTTACATGGACCAGGACGTGGATGCTAGAGACCATAGTCGCCTGAGGGTGATTCTTCCTCAATTCTGCACCATCCAGCATTCCCGTCGCTGTGGCTCGGACCACCTTGATGTGCTTGAACGCCTACTTCACCTCCAGCAACCTGCATTCCAGCTTCCTGATGAACATTCGAGCAACTTTCTCCAGCATTGTGGGTGACACTTTCACCCACGGCCTGAGGGCTATGCGAGGCGGACGGGTGTGCCTGCGATTGGACAGGAAACAATGCTGGGCGGGGATCCAGAGGGGCACTAGGAATTTCTTTGAAAGACACAGTGATGGTAGAGATAACTAGGGGGCGGTTGGACTCGCAACAGTAATGTAAAATGGCAGTGGAGGGGCTATGGAGAGTGGCTGAAACAGTAGGGCAGGGAGCCAGAGCAGCACCTCGTAGAGGGGAAGAGGTTGAGCGCCTACCACGGCCTCGACCACGACGAGAACGCGCAGGGGGAGAGCGGCTCCGGAAGCTATCCGAGGAGGAAGACGGAGAGCTGGAGGAGGGAGAGCAGTGTTTGATGGAGACTCGGCCCCGGGAACTGCCACGGCGACATCGCAACCTATGCCTAAGCCTTGGCATGGCAACACAGCTACAAGGAGAAGAAAATGGGCAAGCAGAAGATTGCAGATGGAAGGAAGGGTCCAAGAAACTAGGCGAAGAAACTAAGCGCAGAGGGCAAAATGGACTGTGAGACCAATGTAATTGAGGAAGTAAATCAAAGCAACTGCTCAAATGGCATCTTCGACCCACGGAGGTGCGTCGGCTTGACAGTTCGGCATCCTGAGAACACCGGGAAGCCACTGGCCGGAAGAGCATCGGCATGAAAACCTACAAATTGCAAATAACTCACACCAGGAACCCAAACACTGAATTGCGTAATGGGGACGATGAGCCAAGCCAAGGCGCGTTATGAAGCTGGCGCTTTTGGCCACCCCCTCAGCATAAATGCTGCTCCGGGTGACGGCGTTGGAATGGGCGCTTGACAATGTCAAATAAATGTGGTATGAATGCTGAGAGCAGGTGGCCAGGTGGGCAAGCCATGCGCTGCCTTCCTCGGTCATGCCCATCAAACCGGCGTTAAACACCCGCATCCGGGTTGTAATTTCTGTTTTAAACTGTCAAGTGTGATTCAATTTTTTGTATTTGATTTTTTTTTTGAGTGGAAGTAGATCTACTGTGTGAAGTAGTTAAGTTACTTTTTTCACGGTTGATTTCTTTCCTTTGCCTGGTTCGAGCAGGAGGAGTTACCTGCCCCAATGCACATTGGTGTGCTATTCATTTTCTGCAGGATCTGGTTTATTTCCTTTTCCTGGTTTGTTCCTGCACCAGTGCATGTTAGTGTACTATTTATTTTCTGCACATTGGTTTGGTTTCTCCCTGGTGCAAGTAGGAGAACTGTTCTCGCACCAGCGCTAGATAATATGATGCAGCAAGCCTTTCTAGCTTACTTCTAACAACTTTCTTACTTTCAATTATATCTTAATTAAAAGAGATTGTTTTCTTATTTTATATAGATACTCATCTTTACTGATATATGATTTGGTTTTATCACACTATAGTAATGAATCATTGATTTCAAGGATCAAACATTAAGGTGAAAGAAGCTCGTATCGAGTACAAGAACCAGTTTCTTGGTATTGGATCTGCGTGCTATAGACTTGAGAAAGTTCAAAACCCTTGCACGAAGAAAATCTTTTTTTCTAAGACATTACTTTACACTTTCTTCATAAGTCGTTATTCCTGCACTAGTGCAAGAAAACTGTACTATTGCAAGATCGATTTTTGCAAGAAGGATATCCTTACATATGCAGGATTGAAGGGGCCCATTTGTTGAAAACTGCTAAGGTGTCTTTGCTGAAGGAAACACATTCTCAGAAGCTAATCAATATTTAGCTAGAGTGATTTCTCCTCTTTATTTCTGAATCTCTTTTGCAAGTACATTTATTCTTGTTCTAGCCTCAGATTGTTTTGATGGTTTAAGTTCCTCATTCTTCTCTAAAGTTTGATTCTACAATTCTTCTTTTCAAAAGTAGGAATTGATATTAGAAATATTCATACCATCTCTGGCATTACCTGTGCTTCATCTCTAAGTTTACGAATCCCCCAGGTTGACAATTAAGTGTTGAGTATTTTTATTTAAGTGTAATTCCTGCACCCAATAGTTTTCCTAACTTGTTAATTTTTTATTGTCCTTATTTTGTTTTAGTCTACTTGGTTGCTATAGATCAGAAAAGTATAGGTTGATATATGCTCATGGAAGCACCTTAAACCTCCTGTTTGTTATAGTATTGATGTTTTCTTCTTTTAGTCATCTTAAGGAATTCTTGATTGCTCCTTAGGCCCACTAAAACTTGTTTCTGTTTCATGAATGGTTAGTATGTTAGCTTATAAATATGATTGATGGTATGCCTTGCTTATTTAAAGTTTTCAAAAACCTATTGTGAAGCTTTTCTAGGAAATATTGATTAATTAGGTTAAGACAAAGAGGCCTTGTTTCGATCTTGCCCTTTGCCCATGCTTAACAACTTGTTTCAGAGTTCCCGATAGTTTGATATGTGATGTTTAGGAGTTACTTCTCCATATATTGAGTTGTTTGTTTATCTTATGTGTTTTCTCAAAAAGCTGAAGGCGAATTTCTAAATTTAGGAGTTCTAATGCTTCTATGTCTCACCGTAATGTTCATCTTACATGTTTATCAGCTTGAGTATTGTTCATAGATATTAATGGTTTGCCCTACCTCGTGAGTTATTTCTTGTAGACTATATATGTTTAAGATCACCTATCCAACAAATCGAAAAACAAACAAACAATTCACACTATCATAACTAACCTAATATCAATTAAGGAAACAAAGCTAAATTATACAGAGAGAGCCCTCTCTGAAGCTGGCAGGGCTAGATCCCAGCTTTAAAAGTGGTTTGATGTTTTCCTATATTATTATTCTTGCAAATATAAAAATTATAGAACGATAAAAGATTCAATATTATATCATGGTCATTGGTTTCCCAACGAGAAAGTATAAAGGAAAGGCTTGTGGCTAGTTGGAGAACACGCACACATAGGCAGAGCACTAAGACTAAACTGAAATTCTAGGGTGGGTTTGCTAAGAATTTTGAGAAGGGTTTTAGCTACAGTGAGGGGTATTATTGGCTAAGTAGATGGTCTGATCCCAGAGCCATGAATCAGCAAGAGGCAGAGAGGCAGTAACCAAGAGGAGTGTTGGAGCAGGGTCCCCTAGCGACAATTTTGGAACATTTTTGTAATATTTTGTAATAATATAGTCTAGCGTAGGGGTTTTGGGGCAGGTCAAATCCCCAAATGAATTGTAATGGGTCAAAGGGTAGACCAAGAGTCTGGAAACCACGGTTCATGGACCATAGAGTAGCACGGATAAATCGAGTCTAGAGGAGAGGCTAAGTTTCAAGAAAAGCTTAGATACAGACTTGTGGATATTTTGTGTCGATTGTCTGGGTAAGGGCTCCTATTGGCTATGTGCATGGATACCCTGAGTCCTACTATGTGTGGACCCCGTTGGCAGTGTGTGCCGGCTAGTAGATAGAGTCTATAAGCTAGATTTGGATATTAATGAATGAGAATACTATTTGGCATAGTTGAAGTGTTCGATGTTATGATTATTGGCTACACTCTATGTTATTTATACATGTTTTCTACATACTAATGATTATCTATGCACACGTGGATGTGATATTGTATAAGAAGATGAATGCATAGATCTGGTTAGATTTGGTTGTCTTGTTTCTATTATCATGCTATTGAATGATTTATGAGCTTCACTGAAGATATTCCGCCGATACGCCGTTAAGGGTTTCTGTATTAGGGCTTCTCTGGCGCAAGTCTGCTAGATCTTAAGTAACCCCCTTCAATTAACTTTCTCTCTCTCAGGGTGCAAAAACCTGGTTCCAACACCCTCCCATACTACTTCGGGTGAGACCTTGACCTGCACAAGCGGGCCATTGCCAAAAGGGCCAGTAGTACAGGGGTATGTTGGCAAACTGTAAAACCAAACCTGGGTCAAGACCTCTCAAGCCAACAAATTTTTCCGTTGTCAGGACTAGGAGCATTTTGAGAGAGAGATCGGGTAATGCCAAAGGGTCATTGGCAGCCATTGAAGCCTGAACTTGAGGACTAGTTTTAAAAGCATATTTAGGATTTTTCCCTAAAAGAGAATCGAAGTAAGAAGCTACATGATGAAGAGTGTAAGAACAAGTACATTTTCACAAAGGTGCACAAAATCTTCTTCGTAACCTTCACACACGAATTGCAGGAGTTGTTGGCAAGGTTGGCGGAATTCCAAACCTATTGGAAGGATGACCAGGTCATGCAATGGACCCCTGAATTAATCCAATGACTGGAGAAGGTTGATAACAATATCACTTAGACTGTAGATCACTGGGTGGATAGTGTTTTGGGAGGGTTTGTAACAGAGTTTGTAGTTGATCAATTTGTGCCTTATTAAAAAGATGAGCGAAGGTTCTTCAAATGGTTTAGAGGTAAGCTCCTGAAAACCTTTTTGTTGCTGATTAAGATGATATTGTGTAAAAATGGTGTCATGTGTAGCCACACTGAGTGTATGACCTTCGGCTAGAGTGGAAGCACGACACAAAGCGATAAATACTACTGGATTAATCAAGAAGGGGATAGATCGGTATACAGTCCTTTAAGGGATTCGCCTGACTTTAACCAGGATGGGGTTGTGCACATAGAGACTAGCCCCCTGGCTATGCCATTGTTAAGACCATGCAAGGGAGATAATTATCCTACCCCACCTTCGCCACCACCTGTAAACGATATGGCTGCACACATAAAGCTACCCACCTTTAAGGGTGTGAGGGACAAGATATGGATCAATTCTAGTTTGTATCAGAGTCGGTATGGGCTGCACAGAACATTAATAATGATGATATCAAGAGGGCATAGCTATCCATAACCTTTGAAGGAAGGGCCCTGGATTGGTTCATGGGATACATTGGTCAGCACTTGAATCCTTCAATACAAGAAATTAAGGATTCCCTAAAGAAGCAGTTCTGGAAGCCCAAGTCCTACTCTCAATGTGTGGTCAAGTTAAAGGATATTAAATAGGGACCTACGAAATCTGTCTGGGAAGCTGACTAGCGGCTAAAGAAATTCATCAGTGATGGAGGATTTTTCTATGAGGACAAACAACACAAAGAATGGTTTATCACCATGTCACTACCACACCTGCACTATGGGACAATAGAAGAACTACTCCCATGAAGAAGCCTTGGATATTTCCATGAAGCTAGAAGTTGTGCCAAGAGACGATAATCAATATGTGGCACTACAGATGCAAAGCCAGCTAGAGAAAATACACTTAGAAATCCATAACTTGCAAAGGGATCATGGTAAAGAAGCTAGCTTGGATGTTTGGTGCATATGTAGGAGGGTGTCAGGCCACACTAAGGATCAGTTCCCTCTGTTATCCGATTATATGCAGGTTGGGGGACCAAGTCATCTACGCCCTAGAGAAATGGCTGGACCCAGTACCCCCATACTATGGTGTGCTGATTATGGAGTAATAGGAAGACGTTATACAAATCACTACCCAGGATTAGGTGTCTATGTTCCAAAACTGAAAAACAATAGTGGTGTAGATTATGCTCATTTGTGGGTCATGACGAGAAAAGTTGTCGAACACTCGACTTGATGGTAGATAGGGGAAACCTATGCAAGGTGCAATCTAACCCATCATCACCACTATCTCCCTCAGGGTGGGGAGGATCCCCTGCAAGAGGACAGGGAGGAGGGATAGGTGGAAGTGCAGGTTGAGGATGACAGCAACTAATCTGCTACAGTTGTGGGAAGGTGGTGCATTATGCAAGAGACTGCCTGAACCCTACAGGCCAATCCTAAAAATGTTGCAAGCAGTTTGACCATGTCATTGAAGGTTGTTCGGTGCTTATAGCAAAGATGCAAGAGAAACAACATACATCCTGTGATATCCCAAAATGGAATAATGCATTGATACATAAACACAATATTTGTAACACAGAAAATGTACATGTAAGTTTATGATCAACATAGATATAGATAGAATAGCTGAGCCATTTTATTATATAATATAAGATTCAGTTACACAATGTACAAAATATGAGTAGATATAGCCAAACAGATGGCCTAGAATCACCCTGGAAACATGCCAAAGTAGGCACTGTGTAACTGGAGAGCTGCTGGAAGAAAATAATGTGTTGTCCCTTCAGTAGAATATGAATAGATGTTTGCAAAATGAAAATGAAAATGCAGATCTATGGAAATCTAGAGCTCTGATGATGCCAATATTAAAAATCTGGGCTCTATGATGGATACCCAAGATAACCCAGAAAGGATTTTCCATATCTATAACTTTGGAAAATCACCCTCCTAGAGGTTGATCTTTTGACTACTGGGTTATGCAGATCTGGAGCCAGATCTGACAAATATATGGTTGAAATATGTCATAAGATCAAATACAAGCTTGAAGGGCTGATCCCTTCTCTAGATCCATAAGCTAGAAACTCAAGATCTAGCTCCTCAATCCTCCCATGAATATTGCAGTTGCTGCTACACAACTGCTCATAAAAATTGTGTTGTAAAGGTTGCATGCTCTATTTCTTGCTACAAAATATGGCTATGAAGCTCAAGGTTGATGGAAATAATACATACAATGTGAAGGATTAGTCCTCCACTGGATTACTAGTTGAAATGTTAGCAACTTCCATTCTCCCTTGGATCTACAAGACAGGACTACGCAATTCCTAAAGGCATTGCTATTGCTGGGAGATGAATAATAGATGGCCTAATGCCTGATATGGATCTGAAGCACTGGAAGGTTGATCTTGAAGCTCAAGGTGATAGGATGAATCCTTTACCAGTTCTTGAATTGAAATATTGAAGGACAACCTCATAACTACGTTGTACATGTGGAAATAGGTCTCCATGTTGACTGCGTTGTCATTTCATGATCTCCATCATGTGTGAATTCAATGATCACCCTCTCCATCATGTGTGCATTAAATTCACGACTCCTCCATCATCTCATCATGAATTCTTAATGATCTTACATTTGATTCTTTCCATGATCTTAGTTGACTGTGTCAACCTCCATGATCTATCTCACTAATGAGTCATGATCTCCACTCCTTTCACATTAAGTGGTTGCTCTACTACTCCATTATAGATCAAGATCTGAAATATCCACATACACACATCAAAAGTGTATTTTTGTTAACCTTTGAGTATTATGGTTCCCTCCACCTTTTTATGTACTTAATTAAGTAGGTTTATTAAGTACTCTATTATTCCAAATATCATGTGAAAATTTGGGAATATTACAGTCCTCCCTGACAAAATGTTTCCTGTCCTCAAGCAACTGCAAAAGTGGATGCTACAGCAAACATCCTCCCTCCAAATGGCATCCTCATGTGGAAGGTCTTCCCATATATCACAATGTGTTATGCATGTCCAACTCCAAAGCTGCCTCTCTAGAATGTCTATAATGGCCTCCAACTGAAAAGTTGGATACACTTCCTCATCAAGGAATCTACAAGTGGAAACCATATGATGACCAAAGTTCTCCTCTATACATGAGATACATAAGATGAAGTGTTTCATTCCCAAAGTGGAAAGTCCCAACTTATGAACTATCTCTCCAATCCATGATACATAGAGTAGATTACATCTATCAATGCCCTCATCATTGGCCATGTTGGCCATGTAGGAATCAAACATCACATCATCATAGTGAAAAACAAGAAGTAGAGACATATGGAAAAACATGAACAATGTGAAACCATATTCTCCTAATAACAACCAACGCAGTAAAGCCTTCTTATGCCATGTTATATCATCATGAAAATAAGTAAGAGAGCCATACTCTCTCAAAATAAGCCACTGCAACAATGCCTTTTGCTGCCATACCACACCATCATTGTGCCAAATGTAGAGGCCATATTCTCTCAAGAGAAGCCACCTTAACAAGGCATCTTGCTGCCCCATCACATCATCATCATACCATGTACAATGACCATGATCTCCCAACAGAATCCAACATTGCAAGGCCTCCTATTTCCATCCTCCAACAATGTCATGCAATGTATGGGAAGAATTGAGTCCATACTCTCCCAATAGTAACCATAGAAACAAGGATTCTTGCTGCCACCTTACATCATCATGATGCAAGTCATGGAGAAACAATATGGACATGTGAAATGTCTCATCAACATAATACAAACAAGATCCCTTATACCACATCATGTGAGATTTATGCTTTCTCCCAAACCCAAGTACATGCATGAACATGAGATACATCCCAAACAAAAATACATGTAAAGACATGAGACATATCCCAAAAAAGAATAAATACATGGACATAAGATATAACATGTGATGTCCAAACTCTCTCATCAACAACCAAAGTAACCATGCATTTTTCTTTTGCATTCTTCCAGTGATGTGTAAGGCATGAGTCAGAAAAATATGACCCATTGGGTTGTAACCATACTCACCCAAGAGAAACTAGCGTAGCCATGCTTCTTGCCGCCTTGTATCATAGATCTTCGAGTGGTTTGGAAACCCCTTGGTCCATATCAACAACCATTCATACCAATGTGGATGATGGATCTCATTTTGCAAATACTTGGCATCCTCCCATTGTGGGACACTAACCTCATCAAACTGTTGAAGAACTTTGCACTCCATGATATGTTGAAGTGCACCTCCAATGAGATCTCTCCATGATATTCTCTTCTCATCAATGGCCGTCCAAAACCAATAAGGTTATGGATCTGCTGTAGGTGGAAGTTTCTCTTTGGGTTATGATATGCTCATTGAGAAAGTGTCATCTAGAAAGGAGAAAATATTTCTCATCTCAAGATGTCTACAATCTATCATCGTTTCTTCCATTGCTTCATGAATGAAGCTTCCATATGATTGCTCCCACAAGGAATGGGTCATCTTCTTCTCACTTCTACTCATTAAAAGCAATGTAGATCCATATGGTAACACATATGTTTTCTCAAAGCAAGGCACAATACTTATCTCATAACTAATCATTGTACATAGGATCATGCTCATCCCATTTTCTAAAACTCTACATTTCAATTCAAAGGGTTGAATGTAGTCCATCAATGACAAATTGGGATAGCTTTTCATTTCCTCCTTGATTAGATCAAGGGTCCTCTGTGTTGTGATAGTTTTCTGCTTCAAATCAACACTTTGTTCCAACCCTTGGTTATGCATTGGCCCTGATGGCATGTCCCCATAAGTTTCAATAAAATTGACTGAAAAAATATGTGATGAATGTGTATGCATATCTTGGTTCAACTGATGTGTGGGAACCTCTTGCAAGAACACAAGAGCTCCTCCAACCGAGACAATGGTGTCTCCAATTGCTAGTAAGAGAGATGATTGTGCTTCTATTAATGTACCAGTGCTGGAATCTTCCTTCTCCTCCTCATGCATCTCCTGAATCATGCATGGGACTCTATGTGTTAAGAGCTCAAGACTACCTTGCAAGGTTTCAAGTGTCTCTTCTCCAGATGTAAGTATTTCTGCAACTAGTGGTGAAAATATTGACTCCTTGTCCAAAGTGACAAGATTGACATCCTCCTTTGCTTCCTTAGGAAATGTCTCTTTGTGGCACATCTCTGTCTTCTTCACATCAAACTTCTTCCTCAACTTGTGAAAGAAATTTGAATATTTAGTCACCTTTGCATGCTCCATGTGACCAAACCACCAATAATTGGCTTCACCTTAAAGATGAAGTGCTACAATTTGGACAGCCTCTTTTTCAGCCATAGGATGTAGCATGAAAATTGTATCTAACTCTTTCCTCCAAGCTTTAACAGTGCTTGAGGAAGATCCATCAGATGTAGGAAAATAAAATCTATTTTGCCTCTTTCTTCTATTGCTACTATAGGATCTTTTTTATTCTTTGAGTTCAAATAATTCTTGGAGAGTTATACTTTCTTTGAAAGATCTAGACTATGCCTTGTACTCTTCAAGATACAAACTGAGAGTCTCATGAGTCTTAGGTCCTCTTATTTCTTCATTTCTATACCTTTCACCTTCTTCAAAGAAAGTGGGCATAGTATATCTATGAGGAGATCTATGATTCTCTAGTTTTCTTTTCTGTTGATAGGAAGTGCTTAGACCTTCCTCATCAAATCTTCTTCTTATATCCTTCTTTTGCCTTTCTCTCTTCATTTTATAGACCTCCTTGGAGAGATCCTACTTGGATCTAAAGAGAGGAATGGAAAAAATATCCTCCGTCATGATAGATCTCATTTATCTACTTCTTCTTTTGATGCAAAATATTAAGTGTCCATAAGCTGAGCCAAAGATCATGCACTGATACCATTGTAATATCCCAAAATGGAATAATGCATTGATACACAAACACAATGTTTGTAACACGGAAAATATACACGTAAGTTTATGATCAACACAGATATACACAGAATAGTTGAGCCATTTTATTATATAGGAAAATATTCAATTACAAAATGTACAAAATATGAGTATATCTAGCCAAAGAGATGGCCTAGATTCACCCTAGAAACATGCCAAAGTAGGCACTACGTAACTGGAGAGCTACTGGAAGAAAATACTACATTGTCCCTTCAACAAAATATGAATATATGTTTGTAGGTTGAAAAGGAAAATTCATATCTATGGAAATCTGGAGCTCTGATGATTCCAAGATTCACGATCTAGGCTCTATGATGGATACCCAAGATAACCCAGAAAGGATTTTCCATGTCTACAACTTTGGAAAATCACCCTCTTATAGTTTGATCCTTTGAATGTTGGGTTATGCAGATTGATCCAAGTGGATATCGGTGGCCTCCCACCTATTCCATTTGGACCCGTAGCATCAATCCTTTCAGTTTTCCAGCTTCAGCACAACTTACTATTTATAGCAGGTTTTCGGGTCCTGCACACCCGGAGCCATTTTGGGGCATTAATAATCCAGGTGGATATTGGTGGCCACCCATCAAGTCCATTTGAACCCCCACCAGCAGTTATTTCAGTTTGTAAGTTTCGGCACAACTTACTATTTTTAGCAGTTTTTCGGGTCCTGAACTTCCGGAGCCGTTTTGAGGCCCTAAACGGCGTTTTTTGGGTATGAAAGCGCCAACGAATTTGCTGATCAAATTCGTTCCGACAGCTATAGTCCTCAGATAGATCTTTCTAACGAGCTATTGTGCGCGTCAAACGGAGATCGGATGCCAAAGTTACGCCCCCGGGAAGTTGAACCACCAATTTACCCAAACGGGCGCCCACAGTTTTGGCGCTTCATCTCCTACGGTTAGGGTTTTGGACGTTTTGGATTCTACATTGTTTCTCAACAATAAATAGGCCCTCGAGCCTCATTGTAATACAGTTCAGGGGGCTGGGAGCTGATACATCTCTTCTCAGAGATAAGCGCTACCAGTGCCCTAGCTCGCTTGTTCTGATCATGCCTATATTGTAATACAGTTGAGGGGGCTGGGAGCCGATACATCTCTTCTCAGAGATAAGCGCTACCAGTGCCCTAGCTCGCCCCATCTCCATCATGTCTGCATTGTAACACAGTTCAGGGGCTGGTAGCCGCCACATCTCTTCTCAGGGATACGCTGCCAGTACCTAGCTCATCTATTTCCATTATTTCTGTAATAGGCCTGCGAGCCTCAATGTAACACAGTTCAGAGGCCTGCGTACGCTACATCTCTTCTCAGAGATACGCTACCGGCGCCCTAGCTTCATTCCATTATGTTTGTCAGCTTATTGCAGTCATTCTTTTATTAATAAATTGAAGCATTATTTCCGCTGCATCTCTTTATCTATGGTTATATCTGTATTCTGTTGCGTTCCTGCACACCCGGATCAGTGGTATCATAGCGGGTCTGCTCTTTCTCTGTTTTTCTCTTCATGTTCCCAACACGGCCAGGGTATAAGGAGTTCAACCTCGCAACCCCGACGATCCCCCATGGCGGAAGGAAAGAAAGACGAGGGAGCAGGAGATCCTGTCAAAATATTGCTCGAGGATGCCCTCGAGAAACAGAGGAACGCGATGATGGACAATTTTTTTTTCAGATCCTTCAATGGCTGCCCAGCGGTGGCACATCTACATCCAGCACGTCTGCCAACACCAAGTTCAGCAAAATTTTCCCCCCCATGGAGGAACTTAACGCAATGGAGACCATTGCTTCCTAAGGAGGGAGGAATGATCCAGGTGGATATCAGTGGCCTCCCACCTATTCCATTTGGACCCGCAGCATCAATTCTTTCAGTTTTCCAGCTTCAGCACAGCTTACTATTTATAGCAGGTTTTCGGGTCCTGCACACCCGGAGCCGTTTTGGGGCATTAATAATCCAGGTGGATATTGGTGGCCACCCCTCGAGTCCATTTGAACCCCCACCATCAGTTATTTCAGTTTGTAAGTTTCGGCACAACTTACTATTTTTAGCAGTTTTTCGGGTCTTAAACTTCCGGAGCCGTTTTGAGGCCCTAAACGACGTTTTTTGGGAAAATGGAGAGCAACATGGGTCCATGGACAGATTTTGCTCGTTCAAAAATTGTACTCCTCAGATATATCTTTCTAACGAGCTATTGAGCGCGTTAAACGGAGATCGGATGCCAAAGTTACGCCCCTGGGAAGTTGAACCACCAATTTACCCAAATGGGACCCACAGTTTTGGCGCTTCATCTCCTACGGTTAGGGTTTTGGACGTTTCGGATTCTACATTGTTTCTCAACAATAAATAGGCCCTTGAGCCTCATTGTAACACAGTTCAGGGGGCTGGGAGCCGATACATCTCTTCTCAGAGATAAGTGCTACCAGTGCCCTAGCTCGCTTGTTCTGATCATGCCTATATTGTAATACAGTTCAGGGGGTTGGGAGCCGATACATCTCTTCTCAGAGATAAGCGCTACCAGTGCCCTAGCTCGCCCCATCTCCATCATGTCTGCATTGTAACATAGTTCAGGGGCTGGTAGCCGCCACATCTCTTCTCAGGGATATGCTGCCAGTACCTAGCTCATCTATTTCCATCATGTCTGTAATAGGCCTGCGAGCCTCAATGTAACACAGTTCAGATGCCTGCGTACGCTACATCTCTTCTCAGAGATACGCTACTAGCGCCCTAGCTTATTTCCATTATGTTTGTAAGCTTATTGTAGTCATTCTTTTATGAATAAAATGAAGCATTATTTCCGCTGCATCTCTGTATTTATGGTTATATGTTTATTCTGTTGCGTTCCTGCATAAAATCCGAATCACAGATCTAAAGCTAGTTCTGACAAATAGATGGCTGAAATATGTCATAAGATCAGATCTAAGCTTGAAGAGTTGATCCCTTCTCTAGATCCACAAGCTAGAAGCTCAAGATCTAGCTCCTCAATCCTCCAATGAATATTACAGCTGCTGCTACACAAATACTCAAAAAAACTGCGTTGTAAATGAAGGAGGCTCTCTTGCCTACTGCAAAATATGGCTATGAAGCTCAAGACTAATGGAAATAATACATAAAATGTGAAGGGTTAGTCCTGTTAGAGTCAGTATCTTCGTCCCTCCGTCAGAGATCAAATTTCTCTTGTTGCATTTAATTTTAGGTGTCTCACTGAGTTCAGTCAGCTGCATTCCATTAGGGGCATGGATCATCTGATAGTAGGGTCTTCTCACTCATGTTCCTCATGTCTCATACCTGCTGGCCTAGTTATGTTCATTAAAATCATTTACAGTCATTTTTGGTCTCATCCTTGGTAAAGAGTCATTTTAGGGTTTTTAGGTTCATTAGGTCTAGGGTTTTATCAATCAGGTCTCAATATGCATAATAATGGCCAGCAAGCATATGAGGAAGCTTCAAATAAGGTATCAGTGCAAAAATTTCATCATCATAATGCTTGATAATGATTTTTCTTCAAAACTTTGTTTTGAAGAAAAATTGTCTATTTTATCTATTTGTAATAAATGAAATGTAATTTTTAAGTTCTTTAGTTGTAATAATGCTCCATCAGCAGCCTTGGTCGCCTTTTCCAAAACTCTATGCCATCCATCACTGCAAAATAGACAAGAAACTCATCATTAAGTCCAAAAATCAAAAAGCAAGCAAAACAGAGTTCATTTGAAAAGTGCCAAAGTTTTCAAACATTATAAAGTGGGTTTTTCAAATCAAAAATTAAAATCTTTGGTATATACAAGATATTTCCAAATTCAAAACTCCATTTGCATACCAAAGACATCAATGAGCCAAGAGAAATTGTGGAGGAGTGAAGAAATAAGTTTGGAGGCCAAACTGTGGTGAAATTGATTGTCACGGTGCACTGGGCAACTGTCGCGGTGCATAGAATGAGCGCGGCACATAGGGCCACTCTTCTCCATGTGTTTTTGAACTGTCGCGGCGCATTGAAGGGGCGCGACGAATTGGGCAGTGGTCACGGCGCATTGAGCCGACACCCAAATTTTTGTCATTGCTTCCAAAAACTCCAATCGATTTTATCAGTCTTGCTCCAAGTAAGTTCATGTGACTTTTTAGTTTCCATTTACAAATGTTTGAAGATGGATTATGAGAGTTTAAATGCAAAACCCAAAACCTATCATTTTTTTTAGAGTTGCTCCCTTAGGGTTTTGAAGTTGGAGTTTTAAAATTGATTTTGGTGCCCAACTTTTTCATTCCCCATCTTGTTTATTCCTCCCTCTCACTGTTATACTATCACTACAGTCCATCCCCTATTCCCCTACATCCCTAAAGCCACTCATACTCATCTCATTCCCATTATCCCTATTCCATTTGCAAAAATTTCCCCAAATCCCAAAAAATCAAGTGGCTATCTGTTACACCATTTTTTGGTCATCTAACCTATTATCATTAGATGGACCCAAGTACACCATGTAAGACCAATTTTACCCCAAGTAAAATTGCTTTCACTATGTAAAATAACTTAATAAACCACATTTATTAGGTTGTTTATGGTCTAAACAGGAAACCCCAAAAGGAAATATTAAACAAATCTATATTTGTTTGATTTCCCTCATGGAATAATTAATTAAACAATAATTGTTCCTGGTCATGTTTAACCCAAAACAAAGAAATTAATTAGATAAATCTCTATTTATCTTATTATTTTCTAGGAATAATTATTTAAATCTTATTTAAATATTATTCCTTGTTAAATATGACTAAATCACCCACAAATAATTAAATAAATCATTATTTATTTGATTATCATTCAACCACTTCCTAAAATGATAAATAAATCACTTATTTATTTATTATTTACAAATAAAGGGATTTGACCCAAGTCAAATACCTTTTCCCTCCAACAAATATAATAAAATATTCCATAAAAGGTGGATCTAGATTTGGTTAATATTATTTTAATCATGCACCAAGATCTAGAATGACCCAATATTTTGTTATAAATAGAAGGGTTTTTCCTACCATTATTCACCTTTTGTTGCCTATTAGATCACTCTGGATCTATACTCTTGGTCTGACTTTGAGCCATTATCATTGTCATATTTTCCATTATTTGCTGTGTGAGCTCCCTTTGAGTTCTATCTTTGTCTGGGTTTTCTACACCAACGGGAGAGAGAAATGCTAGATCTGAAGTGCTGAGGACTTCCAAGAACCCATCCCATTGAGGAGAATTGGAAGCATCTTCTTGTTTTCCTCCCAGGTGCCCTTAATACAAAAAATTCTTTCAAAAATTGTTCTTGTCTTGTCTATTGGATATATGGAGCAAAACCTTCTTTTTACTGCTTAATGTCTTTTTATGCATAGATCTGGTTTTTGCAGCACTTGTCTTGATCAACTAACTGTAGATCTGAAGATATTGGCAGCCATATTTGATGTTAGGGCTATTAGTTATGCGTAGCTAAAGTGGTATTTTTTCGTACGCTTCGACAAAAGATTCATACCAACAATTGGCGACTCCACACGGGTTTTCAATTACGACCGCTGTCGTTTTTCATATTCCTGCATATCCAGCTACTTCAGACCCTAGGGTTTCTTTTCAGCTTTTTGTTTTTCCTATTTTCATGTGGTTTTTCACCTATAAAACCCCAAAACATTAAAATTTCTAACTTCCGCGTGTTTCTAGCCCTATTGCGCAGGTGACAGACATCAGCCGCAACTGAGACGGCAACTTTTTCGGAAATCTGCCGCCGGGACACCCGGAGCTTCAGGTCGCACTTTTCAGCCTAGAAACTGTGACCTGGACTCCAGGTCGCACATTTTAGCCCATTAACTGCGACCTGGGTAGCGGAAAACAGCCCAAAAACTGCTACCTGAGCGAAAAACAGGTCAAAAACTGCGACCTGGACTTTTTTCTGGAATTTTTCTGAAATTTTTCTGGGTTTTGTCTGAACCTCTGTCAGGGTTGTCTAACCTCCGTCTCTGCCTGTTTAGACCTATTATTGCTCTGTTTTACTCAACTAAGTGGGAATCTAGCCCCCTAGGGCCTCAGTACCCTCCACTTTTTGTGGAAGAGGTTTAGCTACTATAAGTGTCTAAATTTTCAGAGTTTTCATCCATTTCTTTTTCAGATCTAATCCCTCCTTTTCAGATCCCTTTAAATCAGCTCCTCTCCCTTTCAAATCACCTCCTTAAGTTTTTTTTGGATCTACCTTTAGGGCCTCCTCCTTGTCCCTTCTGCTTTTTGCTGATTTCCTCCTTTTTTACAGCCACCTTGCCTCTGCCTCTTGGCTGTGTTCTGCACCTCTTTTCAGTAGTTTTCCCCTTTAGATCCCTGTCCCTCCCGACCTTAGATCTATTGGCCACTTTTTCGTGTGTTTTGAATAGATTTTTTTCCTCTTTTAGATTAGTTTTGAGAGACCCGCCTTCTTGGGTTAGATCGATGCATTAATCGCTGTTAATTTTCTGTTATTTCAGCATTATATACTGTTTTTTGCAGCATTATTTTCAGTTACGCAACACACTTTTTCTCTTGCTCTCAAAATGAAAAGGGTTTAAAAATTAAAATTAACGCACGCCACACACTCACCCTAAGCGAAGAAGAGCCTGGTTTACACCGCCAGGAAAAGACTTTAAAATCAATTGACACTGCACCTATCTGCCCTTGTTTCGACATTGTAATCTCTTGATTCTGCACCTCCCTGCCTTTGTTGATCGTTCTTCTTCCCCTTGTGCTGTGTTTGTGTTGTCACCATTGCACCCCCAAGGCACACATCCCAGAGATTTATTGGCCTTCACCCTTAGTTTCCGGTCGGTCGACCTACTCCTCCCCGTCATTGACGAGTTCGTCCTCCTCCGAGTCCGCACTCCGACTCCTCTTCTGATTCATTGGGTTCTCTTTTTACTTTTGGTTCTCCCCCTGTCACCTTCACTATGTCTGGTCCAGGGCCTAACGCTAGCAGTAATCCCAGCCCTAATGTCAGGACTATTACTAGCGGAACCGCCACAGGAACTACCTCGACTATGCCCTTACTCCCCTTCATGGCAGGCCTCAACCTCCCTGATTTGGACCGGTTGAAAAATGACCCTATACACCATGATGCTAGTTGGCCTGCCATGCCAACAAAGCTCCCTTCCGATATCCCAAAGTTTGAAGGCCTTGCTGGAGAAGATCCTTCAAATCATGTTCGATCTTTCCACATGTGGTGTTCATCTACCTCCATTACCGATGACTCTATCCGTCTTCAGTTGTTCCAACGAACGCTTACAGGAGCAGCTTCTAAGTGGTATGTTGATCAGGCCCCTTCTTCTCATACCACCTTTGTGACTCTTACCCAGGCTTTTTTATCTTACTTCCAGCTTCCCCTTCGTTATGACATTGGTATCAAAATTTTGACTTCTTTTTGTCAATCATCTGTGACCCACCTATCCGATCATGTCCAGGAATGGCGGAGACGAAAGAGCCTATGTCAATCCCCTACCTTCGAAGACCGTGTCTACATGGACTAGTTCCTTAGATCTCTATTTCCTCCTATCGGGAAAGATGTCGCATCGCATTTCCCCCAAACCGAAGAAGTCGCCCTCCAACTGGCATTAAAATATGACTTGATCTACGCTCAAACAGGTTATGTTTATACCGTTCTACCTGATCTCCCCAGACCCGGTGGTGTCAATGCACCGGGGGCACCTCATGCCACCGACGGTATCATTGGAGCTCTCTCTCATCCATATGCCTAACCTCCCATGGGTTATGGTTTTCCTGGGGGAGGGGGCAGCACCTCCCGCACTTGTTCCCCTCCTGGTAGCACGTATCTAGGATACAGCATGCCTCCTCTTTTGGCCCAACCTCCTGGTCACCATACTGTTACCCAACCCCCTTATTATTCGTATCCGCAATTTAGTGCTCCAGCTCCTCCAGCATCAGCACCTCCGCCTCCCTGGCCTTCTCAACCCCTGCAACAGCAGTCACCGTCCCCTCAAGCGCAGGTGGATGCACAGCAGGGATTCGTGGCTACCCAACCACTTGACGGACAGGTGGCCACTCAACCTTCCCCCTCTGGTTCCTCCAATTACCAGATCCTCATGATGAACTCTGCTCCACCTCCAACCGTCGACCTTAACCTTCAAACTCGGGCCCCTCAGTACCCCAAGCCTCCCTCTCTGTCTGTCCCCGAGTCACCTTCTTCAGGTTCTATAGAGCCTCTTTCGACATCCAATGGTCCCTTACATATCCCTCAGCCCAAAGTTGAGGTTCATCCCCAGATCCCTAAGGGACCATTACGCCGAAATGTTGCTTCTGGTCGAGCTGCTCATTCGTATAGCATAGTAGATGATTTGGCGCAGTCTCCTACTGCCATTTCTACATTGGAACTCCTCCAGTAGTGCCCTTCCCAAAAGAAGGCTCTACTATCTGCCCTGAGCGCTGTAGATCCTACTGATGACCAATTGATTATTTTCGACACCCATCAATCAGAGCATCCTCCTCTTCCTGCTTCCGTCGCCTTCCAAATCCCAGTCAAAATTCTGAATGCCAACGTTTCTCGGTGTATAATTGATGAAGGGGCATCCACCTGTGTGATGTCCTCTTTGGTTTGGAAACAACTCAAATCTCCTGAGTTGGCCCCTTCCACGATCACCCTTCGAGCGTGGGATGGCCACGCCTCCCAGCCCATTGGCCTATTCCGTAATTGTCCTATCACTCTTGTGGGCAAGACTGTTTGTATTGACGTTGAAGTCATCGACGCCCCTCTATATTACAACATTCTCTTAGGGCAGAGCTACACCTATGCCATGTCTGCTGTCCCATCCGCGGTTTTCTGCAAGATGTCTTTCCCTCATAATGGAAATATAGTCACCATTGACCAGTTGACATATCATGAGGCAGAATCTCAGACCTCCCCTGAGACGACCATCTCTCCTGTAGCCAATAAGAAAACAGTCGATTCCTTGACCAGCGTCTCTCTCGGCGTCTACAAAGACTACTCTTTGCTTGGAACCTTCCCTGGTCTTCCTCCTCCTCCTGTCTTCGACCCCAGCTCATCGAATGTTTGCATGATGCATTCGTCTCAGGCTGCTCTCAAGCAACCTGCTTCGGCTAGTCAGCAACCGCGCTCTCCGCAACCTGCTCCTAGCCCTTCACCTGCAGCTAGTATTCATGAGCCTCTTTACCCTCCTCGAACGGTTCCTCCAAGCCTTAGCCATTTAGGAGCCGTCCCACCTGGCCATTACCCCTCTGGTTAGATACCGTTCCTAGCTCCCCCACCAGGAGTGTACACGGTACCGGTCATGGCCACCCTCTGTCTTCCTAACCTGACCCTTGGGATTCCCGTCTGGTACCATCATCCTCCAGTCACAACCCTGCCTGGTCAACCCAAACCTTATATTGCTTTGACCCTGGTTCAACTGGTCCCCATGACTTCTCCCGCTGTAATAGTGCCTCAATCACCTCAACAGGAACCACCTCCTGTTGCGACCGCTTTGGGTGAGAAGGGAAAAGCTCGCAAGGGGGCATCAAAGGACAAGGTTGCCCGAACAAACCTGGCCCCTCCTTGGCCTCCACAGCATACCATCCAGTGTGCTTTGTGTGATGTTGTCAGTCACGCCACCCATACCTGTCCTAAATTGCTTCATCTCAAGCCCATGGTTAATGTCGCATTCCCTGATTCCACGGTCCCGGAAGCCTCTGTTCCTTCCGTGACCACAGCCAAGAACCCCAAGAATATTCACACCAACCACCCCTGTGCTTTATGTGATCTCCATGGCCATTACACCCACCTTTGTCCCCACTTCGAGGACTTCCGCACCTCTCTAGCCGCGGTCCGCCAATTCGAGGCCAAGCGCAATGAGTCCACCTCTCCCCTATTTTCGCATTTTGCTTTGGTAAAACTACCAAACATGACTGCTCCCATTGACATTCACCCTCCTGATGTCGAGATGACGGAGCCTTCGTCCAACATTTTCTACCTATCATCATCCATGAGACCCTCGGGGAACATTCCATCTGAATCCTCCCCTGTTGTTTCGCTTGACCTTCCTTCAACGATCACCTTGGGCTCAACATCGGTAGATCCTTTATCTACTTACTCTTCTGTCACCCCTTATGACGATGCGCATGTGAACCTCTCTTCTCATGATCATGATTCAGGTAGCTTCACCACGTCAGGTGGTCTTTCTTCCACCATTCACCCCATCTTCTATCACGATGACGACATTATGGAAAAAATCCCCACCCCTGACTTTCTCTATTCCCCCTTACATCGAACCCATGCGTTCACACCACATACACCTTGTGGCCATTACATTGAAACCCAATGTTTGAGTAAGGGGGTACTCACATTTGAGAGACCAAGAGAAGCAATTCTCCCCAAATCTCCTAGTGTATCTGGTCGTGCCGACTTTAGTACCATTATTCTTCCACATTTAGAAGAACCTCTAGAGTCCCATATCACTTCAGATCACTCTAGGGATGATACCCCTTATCATTCCTTCATCTTACATAAGCAACTCCGTCTCTTAGACATTGTTGTTGACCAACCTATAGCTTTTCTATGAGAGCATCAGTTCATTATCTCCAACTCCTCTCTTTGGGATAGTGACACCAGGTATGCCAACTCAGAAACTTAAAGTCCATTTGATTCCTATATGCAGTCCCAAAAGAGATTGGTAATCCTCCATTCCCTTTCTCAAACTGCATAACCATAATGAAATCAAATGGCGCACCACATCATTAAAATATGTTTAGATTCCCCTTTTTCTAAATACATTTTGGCATGACCACACCATGCTTGGGGGCACCTATGCCCCTCAACCATAACCCTCCTCAAAATCGAATTTCTTCACTTGCAACACTCATACTAGGGGCACCATTTGGCCTCCATACTTATCCATGCTTGTGTTGATAATCGTCGTGAGTTACCATCTTGTACTCATGTTTTCATGGTCCCCCATTGGACCTTTACTATGTGGTAGCACCATCGATTCACCCTTGTTTAGAGCATCCAAGTTGAGTCATCATCGCATTCATGGAGTCTATCACGAGTCCCTTTGTACCCCGCTATAGTCCTCCATCCTTCATTGTTTGGTCTCTCTCTTGTGTCGCACATTATGGCCTTCATTCCCACTGTCCCCTATCCCTTATGATATTGTGTCAGTCACTGCCATGTCATTCATGCCCTTTATGCTCTAGCAAGGGAAGTCATCCATTCACTACTCAGTCCACTCCATTCCATCATCATCATTGGTATTAGTCTGTCAGTCGCTCTACTATTTTCTCTCGTGCCTTAGTTGAGGATCTCTCATTGCCTCACCTATGGCAGACCTCCTTCTATCGACACCAGCTCCTTCATTCCAGAAGACGGGTCTAGAGGGCAGTGTACCTTGGTTCCAGCTTCCACTCTTGTTCAGTGCCTCGTATTAGGCAAAGAGATTTCTCATTACCCTTTGACTTGATTGTTTCTCAGCTCCAGCTCCTTTCAGCGCGATCGAGATCCATATACTTGGTGGTTCAGTGATGCAGCAGCAACTATTGGTGATTCCCGGGTATGTGTGATATGTCTCAACCCTCATGAGGGGGTGGCCCTGCAGGTAGCCCCCCACATGCCCGGATGACCTCTTCCTTGTAGCCTTCGATGCAGCTCCATATATTTGATGATGTCGGCCTTAGCCACTTGCAGCGCCTCTTTGATTTGCATGTATCAGTCAGATTTTGCCAGCCGTTCCCCATTTCCAGGGGGCATTTGGGTTGTATTTGTATCTCATGTACTCAGATATTATTGTATAAGGCCTAGCTATTATCCCAGGCATAGCATGTATGTGGGATCCCTCATTGTATTTTTAAGTGGCTCATGTTTATTCCGGCTGTACTTTATGGTTCGGTCCCTTGTTTACTGGACACACTATTCTTCTGTACTTTGTCTCGGCGGGCATAGGTATGCCTCCCCCGCTGCCTTTAGCACAGGTACCCTCTCATAAAAAGAGACTTGTTGCACTTGTAAGTCTCATCTCCTCAGGGTCTAGTTCTTCAGCACATTAGACTACCTTCCATTTCTCTCTCTGACTTCTCCTTTGATGTCTAGTGATTGAGTTCTTACAACGTACTTCGGTCATACGATTTGCTCCTAACACTCGCACGCTGGGGGGCAATCTGTTACACCATTTTTTGGTCATCTAACCTATTATCATTAGATGGACCCAAGCACACCATGTAAGACCAATTTTACCCCAAGTAAAATTTCTTTCACTATGTAAAATAGCTTAATAAAACACATTTATTAGGTTGTTTATGGTCTAAACAGGAAACCCCAAAGGGAAACATTAAAAAAACCTATATTTGTTTGATTTCCCTCATGGAATAATTAATTAAACAATAATTTAATTATTATTCCTGGTCATGTTTAACCCAAAACAAAGAAATTAATTAGATAAATCTTTATTTATCTTATTATTTTTTAGGAATAATTATTTAAATCTTATTTAAATAATATTCCTTGTTAAATATGACTAAATCATCCATAAATAATTAAATAAATCATTATTTATTTGATTATCATTCAACCATTTCCTTAAAATGATAAATAAATCATTTATTTATTTATTATTTACAAATAAATGGATTTGACCCAAGTCAAATACTTTTTCCCTCCAACAAATATAATAAAATATTCCATAAAAGGTGGATCTAGATTTGGTTAATATTATTTTAATCATGCACCAAGATCTAGAATGACCCAATATTTTGTTATAAATAAGAGGGTTTTTCCTACCATTCTTCACCTTTTGTTGCATATTAGATCACTCTAGATCTAAACTCTTGGTCTGACTTTGAGCTATTATCATTGTCATATTTTCCATTATTTGATGTGTGAGCTCCCTTTGAGTTCTATCTTTGTCTAGGTTTTCTACACCAACAGGAGAGAGAAATGCTAGATCTGAAGTGATGAGGACTTCCAAGAACCCATCCCATTGAGGAGAATTGGAAACACCTTCTTATTTTCCTCCCAGGTGCCCTTAATACAAAAAATTCTTTCAAAAATTGTTCTTGTCTTGTCTGTTGGATATATGGAGCAAAACCTTCTTTTTACTGCTTAATGTCTTTTTATGCATAGATCTGGCTTTTGCAGCACTTGTCTTGATCAACTAACTGCAGATCTGAAGATATTGGCAGCCATATTTGATGCTAGGGCTATTAATTATGCGTAGCTAAAGTGGTATTTTTTCGTACGCTTCGACAAAAGATTCATATTAACAGTCCCTTGTCCCTAAATTTGTCAAATCACAAGTTTTCAAAAGGAAAATTCCACTTGAAAAAACTTCATTGTCCCCACTGCCCTATTTCCCCACAGTCCCTCCCACACTACCATACATTTGGAAAATTAAAAAAAAAAACACCCAAATTCTCATTTTCATCTCATACAAGCCAACATACACCTTACATAGACTTTAGACATCATGGTGACAGATATTGATACATCAGATGACTGAGATAGTGATTCTACCACTGAGCTACATGCACCTAGAAGGCCTCATAAAGGTGGTAGACATGTGAGAGAGGAGCCCACCTCATTGACTGAATTGCAAGCTTGCCCACTTACCATGGCATGTTTCCAACAACAGTCATGCTATCAGTTTTTTGAAATGATTGCTAGGATCCGTTATCATTAGGAGTTGGCTCATTTGTTTGTGTTGCATTTACATGATGTTCAGGTCACCCTTGCCGGTGTAACTTTCGTTTTGACACCAGAAACTATCTCTCAAGCAACTGGAATACCGAATGTGGGTGAGCGGTGGAACAAAAGACAACAGGTGGACAGAGTGCATTATGAACCATATATCAGGCCCAGATTTGTGAGACAGCTCAGTAGAGTATTCCCATGATGAGATTGCAACAAGATGATGAGCTTAGTGGAAAGGATTCGCCTTCACTAAGTGGGCCCGCGGGCTAATTTTTGGCGCAAAGTATATTTTTAGACTATGTCTATTTTTAGACATATGGATCATGTTCTATGAGTTGCAAGATGCTATTTGTGGATGGTTGGTCAAGTTGGAAAAAATAGATGGACTTCTATTTTTAGACATACTGGGCGGAATCTACTTTTATATTTCCAGTCTGTTGGGGTTCTGTAATTTATTAGCAATATTGGCAGAGTCCAATTATAGAAGCAACATCATTTCAACCAACTTTGGGATTCTAGGATCTAGCCCTCTTGAATCCGGAGAGGGATCTCTCCAATGAGTGCAAAGATGGATTTGTCTTTGAAGTTTGGAATAATGATATTAGGCTAGTTATGAAGTCCGAGGGTTTTGTTTGTTTTTGGATGGTTGAACATGATTGTTGTTAGAGGTGAAAAGCCCCAAAATTAAAGAGTTTCAAAAGTGAGAAGTTGCAAGCAAAAGAGTAATTTTTGATAAAGAAGAAAGATGATGGCAGGCTTTCAGTCCATTGGGCTATGGATTCATAAGAGGATTTAATTGAAACAATCAAGTTCAAGAGTGGTCTGTGGGGCAATTCATCTATGTCTAAGGATCTCTTTGAGGTTTGATTTATGGAATGGAGTGATACATTAAGAAGGGGAAATAAACAGATGCAGAACAAAGAGCAGCCCAGGATCTGGTAAGTACTTTGAAACTATCTAGCCTTTGACCAGGCACTTAAGAAAGACATGAAAGCAAACTAGGATTTGGTAAGTGCTTTGAAACTATCCAACCTTTGATACACTTCCAATAGAAAACATACAAAAAATAAGGGAAACTTGAAGGCAACCTTTGGAGTAGAGACTAGCGGGCCGGGCTCACCACAAATCCTCTCCTAGCTCTTCTTTACTTGGCTACTTCCAAGACAATCATAGAGATAACATAGAATGGCCTAAGATCTGGTAAGAACTTTGAAACTATCCAGCTTTTAACACATTCTAAGGGAAACAATCAAACAGTTATGCAAACAAGACTGGGACCAGGGCTCACCATATCTTCCTTAGTTCATCTTCACACAACATATACTGAAAGTAACATTCAAAAATAATATTTAGCTAAGACAACAGGACGAGGGAACGCCAAAATTCCTATGTTTAAACTGAATTAAATCATTTCCAAATAACACCGTTGAAAGAAAACATTTAAATAAATATTTCTTAGCCAGAGAAGGTTACTAATATGTAGTAGGCCCTAACACTGTTTAAACTATTCTTTACAGAAGAAAATGAAACAAAATGAAAACAAGAATAAAATAACAAGTTACAATGAGAATAACTTCACCATCAACATAGACCAGGATCCCATAAAACAGCTTGTATTGATGCTCCAAACCAATTACAATCTTCAAGTCTAGTGTGTTAATTCATCTTCCTTTCACAACCTAACTTATCTATTACAAGCAGAGCTCCAAGAGCTAGTGAAATCACTATTTACAATCAGGAGTCTTCAGCTCAATTACATTACAATGCTTCAACAATTACTTCAATAACAAACCCCTCACTCATCTTCTACTAAAGTATATATAGAAGGATGAGGAGGTGAGATCTGATTAAAGATCTCAAATACAATTAATACAAAGTTAATTTTTTCTTGGCCCTTGGGAGGCTCAATGAAGAAACTGTACAGGTGTTTCACTGCATTAATTGATTTACACTTATGAATTAAGCTCGGAGGGAGCTTTTGTTGACCTTTGAGGCTCTGTGTGATGCTAGGGCTACTCTGCAGATATTCTTTCATTAAATCCCTGGTAGAAGTAACTCTTTGGCTGCGTCGAGGTAAAATATCTGATCTTGATCAATAAATTATGTTCCTGTTTGAATACTTTGAGGCACAGGTGGCACTTTGGTCGCTGGGAGGAATCAATTCGCCTCCATCTGTGGTGGTGGAGGGTTTCCCTGATAACACACTTTTAAGTTTTCCTTTAAACTATGTTTTAAATTTGGGATTAGGCTATTGATAACTGTCTTAGCCGTAATCCCCACCAATTTATCCATCAATCCTCTGCTCTGGTTCATCCTGGTCTTCGACACTGATAATCTTTGACTGTGCCCATTTCATGGTTTTCCTTGTGGTCATGCCGGGCTGCACAGGGTTCATAAGGCATCAATGCTTCAGAAAACATCGATGAAACATGTAATTTAACCCTGCGGATGACTTTCCTGATGTATTCGAATGCCGGAGGCTCGTCATCCTTGGCCTACGAAATTTCTTCATTTAAGCGGAAAAACCTTAAAACCTGCAAAAAAAAAAAATGTTACAAAATCCTGCGTTTCTAGATAAATCTGCATCGGAGGATGTGCGGAGGAAGCAGGGTCGTTGGATGGCATCATCCAACGGTCTGGATTTAATTTTAGAATGGTCGAAAAAGCATGGGGGAGGAGGGTCAAATCTGAGCTGTTGATCGCGCATGATCGACGGTTGGGAGCGGGCAATGGAAAGTCAGCGGTGGGGAAACGTTGACTAGGCAACGGAATCAGGCGACGCGATATGGGCCGTCGATCTGCAGATGAGATCGATGGTGGAGATTTATTTGCGGCTGTACGAGGGCCTAGTTATCGTGCGGGCGCTTTGGTTATCCATCGGACACTTTCGGCGATCGACAACCGTTGGATGAGGGGGCCCAGATCGGACGGTGGAGGTCCATTTCGCTGGGCATCCTGGCCCGGACTTTAATGCGTGACGGGCGACGATTTCACGGTGGTTTTCAAACCGTACCAGGGACACACGTCAACCGTGTAGGTTTTAACCCTGAACAACAATTATCTACACACGAATCTTATAACAGAAAATAAACAATAGCGAGAGCATAAAACATAAAACAGATAAACACAGAGATTTTCCCCTGGATCCCAAATCGGGACGACCAGCTTGATTTTCATTATATTCCTTTTAGTGTTACAACACATATATATACATGCCGAAGCATACATAAACCCCAATCCATTAACCCTGGATTAGAACATAACCGTAGTTCCCTTGACCGGATCTACAAAAATACCAGGGGCCGAAAACCATCGAACCCCAAAACCATGTGCAAAACCATGCACAAACCATGGACGCAGACTACCCAGCAGAAATTAAGGAACCAAAATTTTCAAATGGGCCGATGCCCCGACTCGACAGGCAGGGCTACCGCCCCCCCGACTTCGTTGTGCCTCAAAGACAGTGGGGCTATCGCCCCTCTTACCCCCCCATTTGTGCTTAGTCGTGGAAAGAATATAACACATACCCAACATTCTCCCCCACTTGTTGTTTTTTCCACTGGGCCGCAGAGGGCTTAGCTATTGTCTAATTCTTCAACACCATTGTTTCTCTACACCAAGAGAACTCGAGCCTGCGTACTTTGTCAATGCATCTTGCAACATTATTCAGTGTCCACCTTTACCGCAACACCCTTTTAGAACACCTCTTTATCCTCAACCATTTCAACCATATCTCTTAACAACGTGATATTGAACATCAATGTGCTTTGTCTTTGAATGATAAGGAGGGTTCTTAGCCAAGAAAATTGCAGTTTGGCTATCACAGTCTATCCTTATAGCTTGTCGTACCAACCCCATACTTGAACACAATCTCTGCAACCAAACTGCTTCCTTGCTTGCATGAGTGGCTGCTATGTATTCTGCCTCTGTAGTTGAAAGAGCCACTACAGACTGCCTTTTACTCATCCAACTGACTGCGCCTCCAAATAGGCTAAACACATACCCACTTGTAGATCTTCTTTGGTCCAGATCTCCAGCCCAGTCTGCATCAACAAAACCACGAATGTCCAACATTCTTTCCAATCCTGGTCTTCCCTGGTAGCACAAGCCATAATCACTAGTGCCAAGTAAATATCTGAAAACCCGCTTCACTATTGTCCAATGATCCTTCCCTGGGTTTGACATAAACTTGCTCAATACTCCCACTGCATGTGCAATGTCTGGTCTAGTACAGACCATTGCATACATCAGGCTACCCACTGCACTTGCATATGGAACACGGGACATATACTCCTCTTCTTCTTGTGTCTTGGGACACTGTTCAGCAGACAGCTTTACACCTACAGAATAGGAACATTCACCGGTTTACTATCCTGCATATTTAACCTCTGCAATATAGTCTCGACATACTTCCTCTGGTTTAACCAGAGCTTCCTCTTTGCCCGATCTCTCTTAATTTCCATGCCCAAAATATAGTTTGCAGCACCCCGATCCTTCATGTCGAATTTGGAGAACAGTTGGGTCTTCAAATCTTGGATAATTTCTTTGTCATTTCCAATCAACAACATATCATCCACATACAAGACCATATATATAACACGATCACCAATTAATTTAAAATAAACACAATGATCTTCCTTGCTTCTGGTGAAGCCAAGTCCCCGTATATAGGTATCAAATTTCTGATACCACATCCTTGGTGACTGTTTTAACCCATATAGAGACTTCTTCAACCTGCATACCAGTTCTTTCTTACCCTTCACCATAAAGCCTTCAGGTTGCTTCATGTAGATCTCCTCTTCTATATCCCCGTGAAGAAATGTTGTCTTCACATCCATCTGTTCTATCTCAAAATCAAATGCAACAGCAACAGATAAAAGTAATCTAATAGAAGTAACTTTGGCAACAGGAGAGAAAATATCACCAAAATCAATTCCTGGCACTTGGGAATAACCTTTTGCTACCAACCGAGCTTTGTATTTCTCCACCTTGCCTTCTACATTCATCTTCTTTTTAAACACCCATTTTCTCCCAATGGGCTTCCTTCCAGCCGGCAACTCCACCAAATCCCATGCATCGTTTTTGTGCAAGGATGCCATTTCATCAACCATGGCCTCCTTCCAGAGTTTTCCATCCTCTGAATCTACTGCCTCCCTCACAGTTCTGGGTTCATCATTAGTTATAGTTAAGGAAAAACCTAAACAGAAAGCAGATGGACTATACCTTTCTGGTTGCCTTCTTTCCCGAAATGATCTTCTCAAAGCTGGAGTTTGTGGCTCTTCATCTTCTGAGTCTTCTTCTGTTGTAGAGTCTGATTCATCCTCCTTTAGCTCAAACTCTATCTTCTCAGGTTCCTTTGGTAAGACTTCATGTTTAACAACATCTTTCACTTCTCTAAACACCACATCTCGGCTGTACACAACCTTCCTTGTTTCTGGGTTCCAAAGCTTGTAACCCTTTAAACCATCCTTATACCCAATAAAGATGCACCTTTCCGATTTATTATCCAACTTGGTCCTTTTCTCCTTTGGAACATGTACATATGCATCACATCCAAATACCCTTAGATGTGAAAGAGAGGGTTTCTTACCAGTCCATACCTCATGTGGGGTCTTATCCTCCAACGCTGATGAAGGTGATCCGTTAACTAAGTAACATGCAGTCTCCACTGCCTCTGCCCAGAATTCTTGTCCTAACCCAGTACCACTGAGCATGCTTCTTGCCTTTTCCATCAGTGTTCTATTCATTCTTTCTGCAACTCCATTTTGCTGAGGTGTGTATGGAGTAGTCTTCTGTCGTGTTATACCACACTTCTTACAGAACTCTTCAAATTCCTTCTTGCAGAACTCCCCACCATTATCTGTCCTCAACGCCTTTATCTTCTTCTCTGTCTGGTTTTCCACCAGAGCCTTAAATTCTTTAAATTTGTCAAAGACTTCAGATTTCTTCCTCAAGAAATATATCCATGTATTCCTTGAGAAGTCATCTATGAATGAAACATAGTACACAGACTTTCCCAGTGATGGAATTGACACAGGCCCAAACACATCACTGTGCACAAGTTCTAATATCTTGTTTTCCCTCTTAGCACCAGAAGGAAAACTCACCCGATTCTGCTTCCCATATACACAATGTTCACAGAAATCGAAATCTAGAGAACAATTAGACATACCTTCTACCATACCATCTCTATGTAGTATCCGAAGGCCCTTCTCTCCAATATGTCCAAGCCTTTGATGCCATAGCATGGTCTTTTCTCCAGAGATAGCTAGACTTTCCGTCCCACTTTCAGGAACCACAGAACTGTTACACCTATCAATAACAGTGCTACCTTGTAGCTTGTATAGAGTTCCAATCTGAACTCCCCGCATTAATACTAGTGCTCTCCGAACCATCTTACAGGCATCTTTCTAGAACACTGTTTTTACACCTGCATCATCCATCTTACTTACAGAAATCAGATTTCTGGCCAATGCAGGAATATGAAAAACACCAGGAAGTGTTCTAATCCTCCCACCTTGCAGCTTCAGCTTGACCTTTCCATGTCCGACGATTCTGGCCTTCCTATCATCCCCTAGGAAGACATCACCACCATCATATTTCTCATACTCGCAGAACCACTCCCTATGGGGAGTGAAGTGAAAGGATGCACCTGAGTCAATCAACCATGACTCATGATCTACATGTGTATTTGAAGAAGAAGCCAAATACACATCCCCAACTTCATCCGAGGTGGTTTTTTCCTCTGCAGAAGGAGCATCATCAGATCCCTTTCCTTTCTTAGGAGCTTTAGATCTGCAATCCTTTTTGTAGTGCCCTTCCTTTCCGCATTTCCAGCACACCTTTACAAAATTTCCAGGATATTTAGATCTCCCTCTAGATTTGGATCTCCCACTCGAAACCTTATTCTTGCTTCTGTTCTGGGACCTTCCTCGTATAGATAAGGCATCTCCACTCTGACCCTCCATATTTCTCCGTCTCATTTCCTTCGACAGCAAGGTTGAGACAATGTCATCAAAGTTCAAGGTAGTTGTATTGCTACCTATTGCAATAACCAGACTGTCCCACGAGTCTGGTAGAGAACACAACAAACTGATGCACTTATCTTCATCTAAGATTTTAATATCAACAGATGACAGCTGACTTACCATAGTATTGAAGGCGTTCAGATGCTCTGTCACCGAATCCCCATCCTTCATCCTCAGGTTATACAGATTTTTCCGCAGGAACAACTTATTCACCAGAGACTTAGATTGGTACAAAGTCCCTAGCTTTTCCCACAAGGTCTTCACCGTAGCTTCCCCAGATACATTCAACAATACTGAATCTAAGACACACAACCGTATTGTGCTTTTAGCCTTCCGATCCAGTTTCTTCCAGTCTTCATCTAACATTCCTGTTGGCTTAGTACCTAAATCTACCGCGATCCACTGATCTTTATCCACCAGTAGATCCTCCATCTTGAGCTTCCACAACTCAAAACTCTGACCATTAAATTTCTCGATCTCTATCTTTCCGCCGCTCGCCATCTTCTCTCACCGCAAGAATCGATCCCGCAAATCTCCCACTGAACAGGGTCTACCTCAGGCCCGAACTAAAAACCCTCAGCAGCAAAGGCGTCCCCTTGAAGCCGAAACAGCTCTGATACCAAATGTAGGTTTTAACCCTGAACAACAATTATCTACACACGAATCTTATAACAGAAAATAAACAATAGCGAGAGCATAAAACATAAAACAGATCAACCCAGAGATTTTCCCCTGGATCCCAAATCGGGACGACCAGCTTGATTTTTCATTATATTCCTTTTAGTGTTACAACACATATATATACATGCCGAAGCATACATAAACCCCAATCCATAAACCCTGGATTAGAACATAACCGTAGTTCCCTTGACTGTATCTACAAAAATACCAGGGGCCGAAAACCATCGTACCCAAAAACCATGTGCAAAACCATGCACAAAACCATGGACGCAGACTACCCACCGGAAATTAAGGACCAAAAATTTTCGCCGGGGCTAGCGCCCCCCTTGTGACCCCCGCGCGTGCTTAGTCGTGGAAAGAATATAACACATACCCAACAAACCGTCATATGGAATCACTGGCAAATGGACGAAAACAGCTTTTGGCCCGTAGGCGGTGCGAAAAATACCACGCGGTTTTGGCCAACCGGTGTGCTGGAGGTGGGGACCACGGTGAGTCGCACTCCGCACCGTTCGATTTTCTAAGCAGATCTACGGTTGAGATTGCTCCATGATTTATACGGGTGGAAACTTTGGAAATTAATTAAAACCCAAAAACACACATTTACAAAGTTTTTTAATGGTTTTGGCGGAGAAAAATTATATGGGAGGATAAACTCCTGCGAGGTTTAGCAAATGGTTCTGGCGCTCGGGCGCATGAAAGAAAAGGGTTGGAGGCTTATCCCAAGGGAGCTTAAGCATGGGACATAGAAAATATGGGTTTTCTATGGTTTTTCAAATAAAATAAAGGTTGCGGCAAGGTTAAAAAGTCAGTTTTCAACCTTATAAAATGAATTTTGATGAGGGGAAAAGGAGAAACATAGAAATGATGGATTTTCATGGGGAAACGGAGGGATAGAAAAGGAGGTTAGTTTTGAGGGGAAGGAAGGGGAAAGGGATGTTTGCAGCAGTATTGGATTTTGGATTTTTGTTGGGGTTTCAGAGGTTTTTGAGATGAAAACAACAGTATGGGAAACTGGACAGAGGCATGAGGCCTTCAAGAGTCTTCAAGAGCCAACATTTTTTTATAGGGAAAAATTGTTCCTTGAAGGCTCAAAGAAAATTTAGCCACCTTTGGTATGATCAAATTTTATAGGTGGCTAACAGTGGCTCCACTTGGGGATGGTGCCTTCTTGAAGGCATCAAGAATTGAGGCTTGATTTCTCTGGGAGGCTGACTTGTGCCTGATCCTTTAGATTGCTCTTCCTTTGCTGGATGATCCTGCTTTGCTTTGAAAAAATAGCATCAGTTATGAAAGAATACTGGACTTCATCAATACAAATTTCTACCTACCCAATCTTACTGATCTAACATTTTTTCTTCATCAGAGTGCACTTCGATTGGCAAACTCTTTTCACAAAATTTTATTCTTTTGAAAGCATAAAAAATAATCTAATTCTACTCCTTATTTCTCCCTGAACTTAGATTAAACAGTTGAGCTCAGATATTTCTCTACCTAATCTACTGTCTGTTGGGATTAAATTGTCCAACAGACTTTCATTCTCTAAATTCTACAACAGAAATTCAGAAACAGTCAAGTCAAGATTAAGTTGTTTGACTAGCTGTGATCTATGGCATAACAACAAGCTGCACATAAATTATTATTTGCAGGGAATTAAAATCAAAACGGAAGGCTTAGGATCTGAAAGTCTCTTATCATAGCCTTCTCCTTTCTTCACATCTCTATTTTTTCTTTTGTTTGAGCTGTCCTTGCTTTTCTTCTGGTTCAGATTTTACGCTGATTAGAACCAGATCTTTACATTCTTTGACTCAGAATTTAACATAGTTTTGAGTCATCTTTTTGGAAACTTTGGTTCAAATTTTGAGTTTGTTTGAACCTTCAATTTCTATCCTAATCTATCTACTGATAAGCCTAGATTGAACATTTTGGCAAATCAAATTCACTATCCTATCAGTAGAAAATTGAAAACTAATTAGTTAAGTTTAAACTGTTTGACTAATTAGAAGTTTGTTTAGTAGGAGTGGAATTTAAGCTTGCACACTTTCAGATTTGTTTCTCTTTTTGGCATGGGGCTTTGCCTTTCTTGTTTTCATTTCTACCCTCTTTTCTTATTTTTCTTTGTTTTTTGTATTTTTGATTTTTCATAACCTTCAACGCAATGGGGAATGGAATATTAATAATGGAAAAAGATAAAAAGGCTTTAAAACATAAAATGGATCAAGAGAAGTAATGCTTAAGCATCCTGTCATTGACAGTACCCCCAAACATTTCTGTTCCATCCAATTCCTGTAAGAAAAATGCATTATTACCCGCAACTGAATGAATAGAGTAAGGGCCAAGCCATAGGTTGTCAAATTTCCCATGTTTTCCCTTTTCGTCCCTCCTTGAGTCCCACTTTAAAACTTTGTCCCCAATCTTGAAAATGTTGGCCTTTGTTCTTCTATCAAAAAGCTTTTTTATGTTTTCTTGTTTGTGTAATGCTTTGTTATACACTTCCTCTCTAGTCTGCTGAAGATGAAAGGTCTGATTTATTCTTCTGATCATGTCATTCTCTTCAGTCTGCAACTCTTGAATCAACTTCATAACTGGTACACCAACGATATTTGGAAAAACTTCATTTGTACCATATACAAGCTGGAAAGGTGACATACCAATAGATTTCTTCAAATTTAATCTATCAGCCCAAAGTGCATGGACCAGCTTTATGTGCCAAGAATTTTTGTTGTCCTCCAACAGTTTCATGATTATGTTCACTAAGCTTTTGTTGGAAGATTCTGCAAGTCCATTACCTTGAGGGTAATAGGTTGTGGAATGTCCCAATGATATCTGATATCTATGACAGAACTCAACCATCCTCTTTGATCCAAATGCTATCAGTGATGATCTTGGTAGGACAGCCAAATCTGGAGAGAATGTTAGTCTCCATAAATTTTATGATAACTGAATCATTGGCCTGCCTACAAGGAATGGCTTCTATCCACTTAGTGAAATAGTCTGTGGCAGTAAGAATCCACCTATGCTAGGCAAAATATGGTGGATGGATTTCTCCTATGAAGTCAAGTCCCCACTGTTGAAAAGGAGCTTCAACAGTGATTGGATGCAGTGGAAGGGGTAGCAATTTTCTCTTGCCTTCAAACAGTTGACATTTATGGCAAGTAGTGGTCATCTTGTGTATATCAAGAAAAAGAGTAGGCCAATAGAAACCAGCCCTCAAAATTTTGTTGGCTGTTGACTTCCAATACAAATTACCCCCACACTCTCCTTCATGGAATTCCTTCTTAACCTTCTCTGCATCAAACTCAGGCAAACATTTAAGCAATATACCACTTGAATTTTTCCAATAAAGACATCTATCTATAATGCAATAGTTTACTGATTTCAGCTTCAAGAACCTTGCCTTTGTTTTTGATAAACCAGGAGGTGTATTCACATTAAGCAAAACATAAATAATATCAGCATACCAAGAGGAATTCATGAAATGGTTTTCAACAATGGGTGTCGATATTTCCTCTTGATCATCTAAAGCATTAATCATATGAATATCAAGAACTTCACAATTTTATTCAACCATTAATCTAGCTAGACCTTGGCCTTTGATGAGTTTAGTGGGTCTTATCTCTAAATCATATTCAAGAATAACAGCAATTCACTTACCTCTCTTACCATCTAGGTCCTATGTTATAATGTCTTTAATCACTGAATTTGGGACAAAGGCAATGATGTGTGAGTGAAGGATGTATACTCTGAAGTCTTTCAAAGCTTTAACCAAAGCAAAAGCTTTATTTTCCATAATGTTGTACTTCAAAGGGGCATCCCTCAATGCCTTACTAAAGAATGCAATAGGCTACTCTTGTCCTTGTGGATTTTTCTGTAAAAGGATAGCCGCTATGGTATGTTCTGATGCAAATGAGAAGATATAAAAATATTTTGAAAAATCAGGACTTATGAGAACTGGTGTTTTAGTTAATGCTTGTTTCACGAGCTCAAAGGATGTCTTTGCTTCCAAGGTCCACTTTACCCCTTGCTCCCTTTTTAACATGTTTGTGATATTCCTAAGGAGCTCAGCTAAGTTGGGGATGAACCTTCTCAAAAATTTAATCTTTCCAATGAAAGATTGCAACTCTTTGATGTTTCGAGGATGAGAGATTTGCAAAATGGCTTCAATCCTCTTTGGATCTATCTTTATACCCTCTTCTGAAATAATGTGTCCAAGAAGTTTGCCTTCTTGGAGACCAAAAAGTGTTTTCTTAGGGTTTAAGGATATTCCAAACTTTATGCATTTCTCGAAAACTTTTCTTAAATGTTCTAAATGCTCTTCATCTGTTTTTTAAAACACAGTGACATCATCAAGATAGATAATGATGAAGAAGCCCAGTTCTTCCGAGAATGCTATGTCCATGGCTCTCTGAAAGGTTGCTCCAGCATTCATTAGACCAAAGGGCATTTTCACATACATGAAAGTGCCCCATGGTGTAGTAAAAGTTGTCTTTAATTGATTAGCAGGGTGAACTAAGATCTGATTATACCCTGAATATCCATCAAGAAAAGAAATTATTTTAGACCCCACCACCCTTTGTAAAATATGATCCATATTTGGTAAGGGGTAGTTGTCTTTCAATGAAGTTCTGTTTAAATCTCTAAAATATATACAAAGCCTGATTTCTCCGAACTTCTTCCTAACAAACACCAGATTAGATACCCATTCAGAATATCTAATAGGGACAATAATACCAGCATCATACATTTTCATGATTTCCTTCTTAACCAAAGGCAGTTGTACAGGGTTTATTCTGTGTACTTTTTGTTTGAATGGTTTTTGGTTTTCTTTAAGAGGGATTTTGTGCTGTATTATTTCAGTGTCATAGGACTTTAGATCTTCGTAACTCCATGCAAAAACATCAGAAAATTATTTGAACAGCTCTATGTATTTGAGTTTAATATGAGCCGGCAAAGTTTTGGACAGTTTCATCATTTTCGATTTTTCCTTACTGCCTATGTTGCACTCTTCCACTTCAGTCTCTACAGGTTCCAGTTTGGGTTTTTTGGCCACGTCGTTAAAATCAAACAACTCTTCTAAAGGGGTTAGACCACTTGGAAAACTTTCATCTTTAGAATGCAGAGTTTCTAATTCCTCTATTTCTAATTCTGCACTCAACTCTGTTTCATTTCTAAGTTTGCAAGCCTGAAGGTTAATATTGACAAGCTCAGGAGAAGGTTCTTCTTCACCAAGAAAATTTTCTTCACTACAGTCTGTATCATAATCTGAATCTAAACTATGAAGTTCAAATTCATTTCTGAATTGCATGAAGTCTTCTATTTGTTTATCTCCTTCAAACACCTGCCAGTATTTTTTATTATCAGGCACAGCTGGTCTAAATTTCATCTGATTTGAACAGTCTTCGGTCTCATACGGCGCTAGACATGTCCTAGCTGCGAAGGCTAAATTATGGGCTATAAGATTTATTTTTCTCGGGACAAAACTCAGTTTGGACTCCTCAAATGTTTTCAAAAGTACATGACATCATTCCGATAGGCCCTAATTCTGGGATGATTTGCATTATACTCCCCATTGACTTGCCTAATTATTGTAGAGCTATAAAAAGGGTCTCTTTCACCTCTAATTACCTCACATTAATATGTCAACCCGAGAGCGTTTTGTCATTACAAAGAGTGACTCAATCCGAGGCTCATTTGTCAGAGTAATGCTAGTAGTACAGTGCTTAAGAAATATAAGTAAACGGATGTCGCAGAAATCAAGTGCCCAAATAAATAAATGAACCTCAGAAAAACTCAATAACTTATCAGTCAAGGGTGCGGCAAACTCATTTCTAAATTGCATGAAGTCTTCTATTTGTTTGTCATTGTCAAACACTTGCCACTATTTTTCGTTATCAGGCACTGCCGGTCTAAATTTTATCGAAGTTGTGTTGTCTCCAGTCTCATATGGCGTTAGACATGTCCTGGCCGCAAAAGCTAAATTGTGGGCCATAATGTTCTTTTTCCTTGGGATGAAACTCAGGTTTGACTCCTCAAAAGTTGTCAACAGATCCATGACATCATTCCGATAGGCTCTAAGTCTGGGATGATTCGCATTATACTCCCCATTGACTTGCCTAATGATTAACTCAGAATCGCCGTACACATTAATTATTCTGGCTCCTAATTTCTTCAAGAGATGCAAGCCTAAGAGAAGGGATTCATATTCTGCTATGTTGTTGGAACACTGAAAGTTTAATTTGCATGAGATGCATTCTGTGTGGTTGTTTTCAGTGTTAATGATCCAAACCCCTGCACCAGCATTATTTCTAGTGCAGGACCCATCAAAATACATACTCCATAAGGGACTGTCTTCGGTTTCGTCTGTTTGGCGATTTTCCCTTTTAACCATGGTGCCTTCTGACTGTTCATGATTAGCAGCTCCTAATTGAATTTGTTTTGACTTCTCAAATTCTTCAATAGATTGAGGGATGATGTCAGAAATGTTAGGGGTATTTTCTAGGTTGTTAAGTCCTAAAAACAATGGACTCATAACCGGTAAATCAAGACCTATGCTTTGTTTACTAATGTTTTCACATGTGGCAAACTGTTTGGACACTTCTGCGTTATTATACTCTTCTTCCCTGTCGGCCTTTAATTCTGTTAAAGTGGCTTGCTCACTAGGAGTTTCATTGTTAAACATGATAAAAGAATCAAGGCCTGTATTGACAGAATATATAGGAGAGTTTCGTGGTCTGTCTTGACTTGTAACCGTGTATTGCATATGAGACTCCCTGTAAAGTCTTCTGGTCTGATTGAAAACCGGGATGGTCACATATGTCATGTCCATCTACATAGTCCCCTGTAACTTAGCTCCCCAAGATCTTGATAAAAGCATTCCATACTTTGGGGGAACATCAGCCACAACAATGTCCATGAGTAAACATTTGGCTGGAATCTGGGCTAGGTTAACACAGAGGTCTTTGATCAATCCTAGACATTTTACTCTGTTTGAGTCAAAGGAGTATAGGTCTTTGTAGGGTCTGGTAATTTCTGAACCAAGGCTCTCCATCACAGCTTTAGGCATTAAATTATGAGAAGCCCCGGAATCATGCATAGCGTTGTGTAGAATTTTGTCATGAATGTTCAAACTCACATAAAAGGGAGGAACTGGTCCTTCTTGAAACTTCCCTTCAATCTTAGGGCCAAAAATCAACTCTGGTAGGTCGTCACTAAGATTAACTGTATCTCCATTTTCCTCTATATTTAAAGCCTTCAAAATTTGGTTCCTAAATACATGTTGGGCAGCTAACTCAGTTAATGGAATAGAGATTTTGATCTTTAAGATTTCTTGTTCAAGGCTGAAAGGGGTTTGATTCTTTGAAGAACTTGTTTCAACCTTATTAGCTGTCACTCTATCAACAATTACAGCTTGCTGATTTGTTTTATCATTAATAACCTGTTGTAGGAATATACTAGCCTATGAAATAGACTTGATGTCTTCACTCGTTTCTCGAATTTCGAGTGTTTTTCTTCTTATCCTTATAAGAATAACAACTAATGTTTTCAGTTTTTTGTTTGGGGCTGGTTTTGGTTTGGCTACTGCTTGAGAGATTGGACAGAGGCTGTTGGGGGCTGGTTGACCGGGTTCATTTCTAAGGTCATATTCTCTTTGAGGTTCATATTTAATATTTCATGTTCTGATAATCATTTTCATTAATTACTTTTTCATCATAAGGAGTAAAGACCTTGTTTATTATCATAATGAACCTCAAAGTCATCATCCTCTTCCCCAAACATGTTGATATCCTCTTCCTATGTTATGTCTTCTGTTTCTTCAACCTCACTTACATAGTTTTGATGAAAGGGAGGGGTGATCTGTTGATCATCTTCCCTAGGTCTGTTTGGGGGTTGGTTCCTTCTAACATTCTGATTCTAGTTTCTATTTTGAGGAGCAGTTTGATTTTGATTTGCTTGTGCTCTCTTAATTATGCTCATCTCTTTCATCATTTCTTCCATCATTCTCTCCATTTTTGAGTTGGAAGTAGAAGGTGTGGATTCCTCTCTAAAAGATACTCTCTTCTTGCTCTTCATTCTTGCTCTTTTCTCCATCAAGTTCACTTCCACAAAAAGAGCACCCCTTTGCATGTCTTCAAGAGTTGCAAAATCTCTCTCTCTTAGTGAATAGGTCATGTCTGGATCAAACCCTTCAGGAAATTTGTTTAAAGCTGAGCCCTGAGGAGGTTTTAGTTCAGGGGAAAGTGCATTATACACGCTGTTAAATCTGGTACAATAAGCTTGTACACTTTCCCCAGGGTTCCTATGGAGATTGTTATAGTCGGCAAGGACTTGGAGAGGATTCTTCCTTACTTCCCATTTGTTTAAGAATGTTTGATGGAAGGCTTGGAGGTCGTTAATACTGTGGGGGGTTAAACCTTTAAACCATTTTCTCACTTCTCCCCCCAAACTTTGAGCAACAGTCTGATTTTGACAGACTCATTATCAATTTCATTTCTGTCAAAGTAGTCATTCATCTTGTCCACATGTTGAGATGTTGTTATAGTATTACTAGCATCATATAATGGAATTTTGGACTGATAGTCCTGTGGAAGATTGACTAATGGTACAAGAAGGACTAAGGGAGCATACCATGTTGCCATGGCAGGAGGTGGAGGTGGATTTACAGAAGGGAAAGTGGGCTGAGGTGAAGTGGTTTGAACAGTGGATGTAGGGTGAGTAGAAGTGGATGGACCAGGAGTAGACTATTGAGATGATCTTGGATGGGAGACACCTAAATTGTGAAGGAAATGTAAATCAGGAGGTGTTGTTTCCCTGCTACCAGGATGTTCACTTGTTTCAGGAGATGAAAGTGAAGATTCAAAGTCTAACTGGATTATATCATCAAATGACCTAGTCCTAAATGGGTTCACTAAGTCAGCTTGTGATTGTTGCAGAGCTGAAAGATTTTCAGGGACTGAATTAGCTCTCAAGGGTGATATGAAAACAGTTAATAATTTAACCTTAGGAGACTTCCAAAGGATACTTTCTGGATTATCAACTATCTCAGGCGGGTTAGGGTCTGGATGGGCTCTAGTGTGAATCTTTTTAGAAGCCACTATGCTATGTTGTTTAGACCCAAAACAAGAAAACTTCAACCAGATATGACTATCTTGGAGAGGTTAACTAATCTGTTTTTACAATTTTAATCCTACAGTCCTCTAACTGAAATTGAATGATACTATAATGATAAG